>PVKE010019290.1:0-28627 GCA_004027555.1 Craseonycteris thonglongyai | reverse complement strand
GGTTAATTTTGCTGGATAGTTAATTCTTGGCTGGAAATTTCTCTCTTTTAATATTTTGAAGATTGGGCTCCACTCCCTCCTGGCTTGCAGAGTTTCTGCTGATAAGTCTGGTGACAGCCTGATAGGTTTTCCTTTGAAAGTTATGTTTTGTTTTTCCCTGGCAGCCTTGAGGATTTTTTCTTTGTCATTGATTTTTGTCGTCTTCAGAACAATGTGCCTTGGAGAAGATCTGTTAGGGTCTAGGAAGTTAGGGCTTCTGCTTTCCTCTTGGATCTGGGGCTGTAATTCCTTCCACAGGTTAGGGAAATTTTCATCCACTATTTGTTGTAGTAGACTCTGAGAAGATTTCTTCTCGCTTCCTTCTGGTACCTCTATTATTCTAATATTGTTCTTTCTGAGGGAGTCAGAAAATTCTTGTAGGGCTCTTTCGTTTCTCTTGATTTTACTTTCCCTTTCTTCTTCCCTCTGTGACATTTCCATGTTTGTATCTTTAATTTCACTCAACCTTTCCTCTAGCTGGTCAGCCCTGTTTCCTATGCTGGTCAGTTCTTTTTTCAGCTCTCCCATGATGCCTTTCATTTGAAGGAGTTCCTTTTGGTTCTGCTCTAGCTTCTCAATTTTGTTGGTAAAGTACTCATTTTGCTCAGAAAATTTCTTTTTTTTTAGATTTATTTTATTGATTTTTTGACAGAGAGAAACAGAGACAGAGAGAGACAGAGAGAAGGGGGAGGGCCCAGAGCAGCCTCCATAGTCGACATTAGTTTTTCATATGTTTCACTCCACAGGTGGGCATGGGGCTGCACCGGCAAGAACAGAACTGGGGGCACACCCCATTCCAGCATGTGGGTCCGCATGGGCCGGGGCCGGAATTCGATCCTCGGTCCCCGGGACTTCAATGCGAGCTCTTAGCCCGCTGAGCCATCCCAGCTTTCCCAGAAAATTTCTTGTTGAGGTCATTTAACTGTGTCTGGTTACTTTGCCAGCATTGTGTGAGCTCTCTGAGTGTCTTGATTAATGCAGACCTGAATTCTGTTTCACTTAGATTTGATTCCAAGTGTGCAAGGTCCTTTACTAAAGACTGCCCCTGATCTTCTGGAGGGGCTTTGGATTCTGAGGTGTTCATTTCCTTTGATGTGGTTCTTTTTGCTTTACGCATAAGTCTGTTTTCCCTCTGGGGGTTTGCCTATCAGATGGGCTTCTCTTTATTTTTTCTTTTGGGCACAGTTGTAGGAGAAGGAGATTTTGGGAGAGGGTTGGGGGAAGCAGACAGCTTCTGTGTCCTGGGGCACTTCAGGTTGCTGTCTTAGCTGTTAGATAGCAGGGTAGTAAAGGTGTGGCCAGGGGTGGGGGCATGTGAGTAGGAGCTAGGGTGGGCCTGAGACACAATAGCAGATTCCTCTTTCTGCAGGGCGGCTGGTTCAGTGGGGGTGGGGCGCAGGAGCTCTGGTCTTTTTCTCCTCTGCCTGGCTTGCCCCTCCTTCAATCGCATCTGTAAGCCACGCCCGCAGGGCAGTACTTGGATGGGCTGGGGCTTGGCAGAGGCCCAGGTCGGCTGCGCATTCCCGCGTGCTGGCAATGACACTGTGGGGACCTGGTCGGCAACCCAGTCACGCGCTCGGGCTGCAACGCCCCAGAGGCCCGGTGGGCGGGGTGCCGAAAGCCCAGGTGCGTGCACGCAGCGATTCACAGTGGTTCAGTGGGCGGGGCGCCGAAAGCCCTGTTGTGCACTTGCGCGCTGGCAGCGGTTCCGCAGCGGCCTGGTGAGTGGTGCGCCAAAAGCCCAATTGCGCGCTGGCAAGCAAGCAGAGGTGTCGCGGTGGCCCAGTGGGCAGGGCGCTGAAAGCCCAGCAGCGCGCCTGCAGTGGCGCCGCGGAGGCCTCGTGGGCGGGGCGCCGAAAGCCCTGTGCGCACAGGCTGTAGCTTGGGCGGCAGCTGCTCTATGCTCCCGGTTCTGTTGAGACCACCGGATTCACTCTAAGCACATCCAATTCAGCTATGCCCACTCAAGCCCCAGCCCTCACTCCAAGAGCCCTGTCTTCAGAAGGCGCTCCCTCACAGTCACTCTCCTTTGTAAATCAGGGGTGCTGAGTTGTTGTGGGCTGGTGTCCTGCTCTCACCCCGCCCGCCGGGAAGTGCAGCCGCCCTGTTCCACAGTCCCTGTTCCACTTTAGGCTCTGTGATCTGATTAGGGCACTGTGTGCTGTCCCTTGAGTTCGGATGTTAAATTGTCCACAGTCTTGTGGGGATTCCACGCTCCCTAGGTCTCGGCTTCCAGCCCGCCCTCGATCCAGCTCCACTTTGACCGTAGTCCCCCAATCCCCCTTTGTTTTTGCCAGCCCCAACCACGCTCCAAGTCTCTGTCCCCGAATTGCTGCTTCCCTTTCCCTCTCCCGCTCTCCCCTTTTTTCTCTAACCTTTGTGTGTTGTTCTGTGTTGTGTGGTTCTCTTAGTTGAGGTTTCTTCTCAGGGTTTCCCCTGTGGATTCCCCTCTGTTCACAAGGCCCTTCCCAGGCAGTTATCGGCGTTCTCCTCTCATGCCGCCATCTTTGATCTCTCTCTCATGACACTTTTATAGGGCAAAATCTTAGGCTCATAATTCTTGATGGAAGAACAATGTAATTTCTTTTTTTATTTAAAGATTTATTTTATTGTTTGAGAGGTGAGATAGAGAGACAGACAGAGAATGCGGGGAGGGCCCAGAGCAGTGTCCACAGTTGTACATCATTAGGTGTGACATAATTTTATTCCACACAGGTCATGTGGCGCTACGTGGGACGGGAACTGAGCTGGGGGCCTTCTGAATGTGAGGCGAGAACGTTCACCATAGGGCTCGGTGGTTACCAGTTGAGCTGCCGTTCATCATGTGGCTCTGCATGGGCCAGGGCTGGGATTTGATCCCCGGACCTCATGACTGCAAGGCAGGCACTCAACCTGTAGAGCTATCCCAGTATCCCCAACAATGTAGTTTTTTACTTGTCCTTGCTGAACTATCTTCATTTCCCTATTCAAAAGCAAAGAAACATTTTATTTGTGCCCTAAATGTAGGTCTTTTCAAGGATTAATATACTGGTCTTCGTCCTTCTTTTTGGATGACCTAATCACATGCTCCTGTTTTTAGACACCAATCATATGTTTATATCTTTCTGTTTATTTATTTTTGTTTGAGATCAAGGCTTTAAATTTCGGGAAGCCGGAATGGCTCAGTGGGTTAAGCGCTCACTTTTCAGCCCTGGGGACCGAGGATTGAATCCCGGCCCCGGCCCGTGTGGACCCATATGCTGAACTGGGGAGTGCCCCCAGTTCAGTTCTCACCGGGGCGAGACCCTGGCCCAGTTCCTGCCTTGTGCAGCCCCGCCCACCTGTGGAATGAAACTATGTGGAAAAACCGAAGATGTACAACTATGGAGACTGTTCTGGGCCTTCCCCCTTCTCTCTATCTCTGTCTCTGTCTCTCTCTATCAAAAACAATAAAAAAAAAAAAGACTAAATTTCAGCCACCTCTTGATCATATCTTTATTTATATTTTAATGGTGCCTAACACGTTTAAAAACTAAACTCAATAAAAATTTCCCACCCCATTTCATACTTTATTATTAACTATTTCTATTAATGGGAATACTTACCTCTTATTGCTATCAATTTCAGCACTAGCTCAATTGCTCCTTTTTTCCCTCCCCTGAATATGGTAGATGTGTCACAAAAGATTTTTATTTTTTTTTAAACTGAATAGTGCAGGCTAAACATAAACTTATTTTAGTCATTCCCCATATAATTTGTCTTCAGTTTCATTGCCTTACTGATTACTTCTGCTACATGTTTGAAATGTCTCTTTTAACACAATTTTCCTCATAGCACAAAGTACAGAGTATATTTGTTAGATATGTATACTGAACTTTCTTTAAGTTATTATTTGTCTTTTTCTTATGTACCACAGGAAATCATAGTTCTTTTTCAGATAAACTAGTGTTAAAGCAGTTTTCCATACTCTATATATCTACATTAGTTTATAAATTTATGTGAAGAACTTCCACTTATTCCTATGAAATTTCATTTAATTGATTTTGATCTATTAATAAAGAAGAGATCTTTTAAAGTATCTGTTTGGCTATAATTACAAAGTGAGATGAACATGCTATTTTTGCTTTTAATATATAAAGAGTCAAATAGTTACTTCTTAGATTAGAAGAAGAAATTATGTGATTATGATGTTATTATAAAATAATGAAAAGAAGTGTTCTTCTTAAAATGTGATTTTAAAGAATTATTTTTATTGTTTTTGACAGAGAGAGAGAGAGAGATACAGAGACAGAGAGAAGGGGAAGGGCCCAGAACAGTCTCCATAGTTGCATATCATTGGTTTTTCCACATAGTTTTATTCCACAGGTGGGCGCAGGGCTGCACAGGGCAGGAACTGGGCAGGGGTATCATCCCGGTGAGAACTGAACTGGGAGCACTCCCCAGTTCAGCATATAGGTCTGCACAGGCCAGGGCTGGGATTTGATCCTTGGTCCCTGGTGCTGCAAAGTGAGTGCTTAACCCACTCAGCCATCCCGGCTTTCCTTAAAATGTCATTTTAATGTAATACAGTTTAAGTCAATCTTCCTATTTCCCAGTGTAAGCAGTTTCAGAAATAAAGTTTTTTAACTTTAGTAGATTGTCATATTGAAAGTTATTTTATATTTTACCCGTAAATATATAGGCAGCTTTTGATTATTGTTATTAGAAAGTCATAATATAATTCTATCGTTTCTGAAAATTCATAGTTTCTGAAAATTCATAGTTAAAAGGGTGGTGGTAGTTCTGTTTCTTGATTAAAACATACCAGCAAATACACACACTCTTATTTCACTATTCTGAATTGTTTGGTTAGAATATGAATTTTTTAAAAAGTTTTAAAAGTAGAGACAGTATTTTAGATTGTAAATTTTAATTTATGGGATATGTTTATTTCCAATAATTGTACTTACAATGTAGAATTAAGTGAATTGCCTTGAAGTTACGTTTTTAGTATTTTTGACAGGACACATGAGTAAGAATGCTTATATATTGTAGCAATTAAAGACAATTCACATTTGTGGTTTGGGCATAAATGTGTAAAAATTATACCCATCTATCTTATTACATTTCCTTTTTCCTCCCTGAGGACTTTACTATGTACTTTATCTGTAATTGTTGCCAGTTTTCTATCATGTTCCCACTGGGCTTCTGGTGCAAAAAAATCTTATCCTCTTGATGACAGAGCTTGCCTGAATGATTTCATGCTCCTAGCATTTTTGTTCACGGGAATTAGGGGCAAAATGTAACTACAGCTGAACAGAGCATCTATTTTTGTAATTTTGGAGTTTAGGCTCTGTTATTGAAACTAAATGAGGAGATGCAGGTGTTCTGTAGTTGAAACCCTTTGGGAGTTTTGATGGTAGATGCTTGAAAAGAAAATGCATGTGTTTGTAGAGTCAAACAGCAGCTGTGAGACAAGGATTTATGTTTTTCTCAGAACTTTGGGATTTCAAAATGTTACATTTAATCACAAGCACAGAAAGGGGAGCAAATGTTAAAGATGTTACGCGTAAAAGTAAGTTTACTGATCTCTTTACCATATGAACTAGTTGTGGGAATGTAGGAGCAAAGTGATGTTTAATCATAATATAAACAATTTCTAAAGGATTATGATAGTTAACAAGGACATAGCCTTTTAAGAATGTTGCATTTGTAACACAGAGAATTTTTTATCCTACCAGTTAGTTAAAATTTTGTTTTCTGTTTATACACATACACACACACATATACCACACACACAATGGAAGTTTTGGTGGAATGTTTGCAAAATGCATTTTGATTATAATTATTTTTGGAAAAAGTTTAATAAATATAATAATAGCAGTGTTTTCAAGTACAAGAAATGTACTTGAAATTTCTGCCAAGAATAGTAATTAAGGGAGTTTACAGATATATTTAAAACATATATGTTTATATATCGCAGGAGGTATATATTAAAAATATTTTTGTTTTACAAGTCATGCCATTGCTCTGTGTTGTGATTAATTCTCAAACTCTTCTTTAAGTAAAGTAATACATTTCAGAGTTTTTTTACATCATTCCTATAATTTTATTGCTTTTATTAGTATAATTATTCATTATTCATTCATCCAACAAATATTATTTCAAGTTTTCTTGAAATAAATATAATGATGCATCAGAATCTCTGCTATAGTGAAGTTTCTAACATATTGAGGAGGTAGGCATTTAAACACCAGGGTTGAATGAATGAATGAATGAATGAATGAATCAGAAGAAGGCTTATATTCTAAGTTCAAATTCATCCATTGTAAATTATATTACTTTGAGTAGGTCAACCTCACTGACTATTGGTTTCTCTTCTGAAATGTGGGTTATTGTTATTTGGTTGGTAGGATTGTTGTGTAGATTAAATGAAATACTATATCCTCAAGTACATTGTAAACTGTAAAAGTTAATGCAAACTTTAAGTATTAATTACTCTGTACAAAATAGTACCTTATATTAGTTATTTGTTCATTGACAATTTAAGGTTTTTCTCTTGAGTCTTATCCTTTCCTATCTTGTTCTCTGTATCCAACTGAACCCTATCTACTTTAATTTTTTCTTCAGATTAACTCTAAACGTATGAGCATACAGTTCTGAATCTAGGAGCAGCAAATTCTTTATCTATCCAAGAATCTAACCTTCATCCATATTGAAATGTCTTTGGATGCCATGATGCTAGGAGTCACAAATAGACTCAATAGCAACAGGAAATTACTTTGTGTACTCCTTTGAAAGGTCCCAGATTCTTGAAGAAAGCCGGTGTGAAAAATGTCTTGAGCCTTATGGGTGACCATTTGTTTCTTTCATTTTTAGCACAAGGTAAAAAATTTTGCATTTTTTATTGCTTTGTACGTATAGTAAAAGGAAACTGGTGTTCAAAGTAAGTAGTAGCTTCATTTGTAAATAGCAAATTGCTATACAAGACATATTTTGGGTTATAATGGACTTCAAGTGAATTCACTATAAAATGTAATGCTTTGTATGTTTTTATATGAATCAAAAACCTTCTTAAGTTTATTTTATGTTTTAGAAAATATGTCTTTAAAGTCTGTTTTTATTTATGCCTTTTCTGTCAAGATTTTGAAATTAGCTCTAATTAGCTGTCATATTGGCCACAAGAGGAGTAGAAGCCTTAGTGAACAGATCAGAGTTTTACTGAATGTTTTTTGTTTTTTGTATTTTTACCTTCCTTAGACTTTTGCCCTAACTCCTCCTCTTCTTCCTTTCTTCCCAATCAGTTACTCCCTTTTAAGCAGTACTGCAGTGCTTTGACCATATCACATGACAGTTATGACTGTTTATAGAATTCCTTCCCCATGAAACTGGGAGTTTCTAAGGGCAGGGATCATGACAGCTACATTATAGGTATTTGGTAAATAGAGGATGGCCCAAAGGAAATGTTTTTATTGTCATTTAGACATAGCCCTGTTGTCTGTAGGCCCCCATAATTTTATTTCTAAATTGGTCTGTGGGGAACATATTAGGTCTGATTTAGCCTGTTAAAGGATTTTTTTTTTTCAAAAGTAAGATCATGATTTTTAAATAGGACAAATAAATGGACAAATAAAATGGACAAATATTAAAGATTATTAACATCATTATCAGTGAGAGAACCAGAAAAATGTTACAGCTAGCTCAAATGAGAATTGAAATTGAGTTGACAGATCAGTCATACTGTAATAATTTGGAAATGGACCCAAAACTAGCTTCTTCCACATTGGGGAAGGGAGGTCATTTGAACTTACACAGTAGAATTTATTTGCATTTATAGTCAAGAATTATTTTGCATTGCTATTAGTTATCTACAGTTTGTAGATGTAAGAAAGCTTAAAGGTAATGAAAGGTGCGAAGTCCTTATAGAATCAGATTCAGACTACCTAGAAGGGTGTACTCTAAACAGTATAGAATTTTTCACTGAAGCACAATTTTTTTCCTACAAGCCTTACAAATTCCAGATGGCTAGGCTATTTTTAGCTATGGGTGGTTTAAATATAGAGACAGGTCAGAAGTTATTTTGTGAGGCAAAAATTTGGTAGGTGGAGGGAAAATTAAAGGGAAATAATACCACCGGCAGAGGGCAGTAATGAAGTAACAGTTTCCTACTGTCCACAGGAGATATTGATTGTTGAATAATTGTGGGCTAATTCTGTAGACGGTAACTTGAGTTTAACATTTGAAATCTAGTCACATGAAGCTTCTCTCAGCAAGGTACTTTAGTTAATATGTACAAATATGCAGAAAAAGGCTTTTTGTCCTGTTGTCCTGTTTTTATTAAGTAAATAAATAAAATGTTCTAACCTGGTTTTTAGGTAAATGTGTTTTAATTTATTAAAAAGCTTTCCTGGGAAAAGTATTTATACAACAAATATTTGAGTACTCACTCTATCAGGCACTGCTTTATGTACTCAGAGAGAGGAGAGAAAAAGTACCTACAAGAAAGGATTTCCCAAGCCATTACAGAAGTATAATTCTCTTCAGTATTACTGTTTTTTGGTGGGTAATTCATTATATTCTATCTTTTTTAATGAAAATCGAATGTTTTTTTGTATTATCTAAACTATTAAGAAGCATTTTTTTCAAATGTAAAAATTACATCTTATCTGATGATCTTTTTTTCACTTAAAAGATGGACTTTTGCAGTATTGTATTTACAAGAATACAGTAGGCAAAATTGTGCAGAAATCACAGATAAATAACAAAAACAAAAGTAGAAATACACCACAGCAAAATGGCTGAAGGAGGTAAATGTAAGCTACAAATGATAAAAAACACATGAAATTATCTAAATGAAGTCAAAGAAATGGATATTAAAACAATAATAAGGCACAGTTTTTACCTGCAAAATGGATATTTAATGAATTACAAAACTGAAAGCTGAGAAATTTATGAGATGTGCACTTTCATAGATGTTTGATAGACTACGAATTGATACAAACTCTAGAAATAAGTTTACTAAAATTTATTAAGGACTTTAAGAGTGATAATTTTATTATCCCTCTTCCAAGACTATACCCTAAGGGAGTAATCTAAGATGCATTTTAAGACTAGTATTTAAAATGTAAGGGCATTTACATCAGCTTATTTATAATAATCACAAATCATCTTTGTTGTCAAATAGCAAATTGTATACTAAATTGTAGGCAAATTATATAATAAATTAGAGTATATCCATAAACTTTTTGGAATTAGCCAGTAGAAAATACATATCATAGGAAAATGTTTATATTAAAATCTTATGTGAAAAATAAAAATGTAAACCAACATATAATAAAGTTATATGTAGTTTTCAAAAATTTCTCTCAACATGTGCATATAACTATATGTTTACATTTGTATTTTTGTATTATAGTAACAGAAAAATTACTTCTTAATAGTTATCATCCGTCCTTGATGGGATTATGAGTCATTTCCCATTCATTTTTATTCTATGGCATTTGATATTTTCTGCAAATTTAAACAATACTTTTCAATATTTCTTATCCAAAATTTTTATTTTCAACTAAGTTGTTTATAGATTTATAAAGTTAGTTTGCTCATAAATAGACATACTTACAGCATACTTTATATATATTTTTTAAATATTTAAGTAAAATTTTACTTTGAAAGTACATGTGCCCTGAAAGCCACAGAGTCTACAGCTTAGTTTTTAAAGATGTTTTGGGGGTCTCAACCCCCAAATACCAGATTTTAAGTTAGCATAATTTTTATTTCTGCTAAGATAGTTTTAGTCTAGTGATAAAATATTTTAAATGACTTTGTTTTTTCTATTATTTGTTTTCTATTTGTAATTAAAACATGTCTTCAAAATATAGTTGAAATTTTATTTTATCATTAGCCAAGCATCTGGGATAGTACAGAACAAAAAACCTTCAGTGAATTTTGGTTTAAGTAAATGGCAGGCAGAGTTTAGCAGATAATTTGGAGGGGGAAGAAAGGAGGTGATGGGACTAAAATCCACTGACTGGTGGTGGGCAGCCACTGAACAGAAAAGACAGAGGAAAGGGAGAATTGGCAATATTAAACTAGCACTTATTGGGTAAGATATTAAAAAAAAATCTATTTGATATTGTTAAGTCATTAATAGCCAGTTAGCCATAAAGTCAGATTTTGTTATAGTTAGTTAGTCTGTATCAAAGAATATATATGTTTTAAGGGGGAGAGACTTTCAAGGTTATTTCTAGTCTAGAAGAAAAGAATAAAGCAAGCATTTTACTGATGGTTAAATGTTGTCTTTAGAGTCAAGCAACTAGTGAGTGGAGAAGGTAAGACTGATTCTTCTTGTCTGGTGTTCTTTTTATTATGTGTATTTAAATGGCCCCCTTCATGTAACCAGGTACTTATCTTTATTCATTCAGTACTTATTTTCTTCATGCCAACCTTGAGAGTTAAAGGTGAAAAATACCCTTTTACTTCTTATTAATGAGCTTATTATAGTTCATTGAGAGAGACATATATGTAAGTAGATAAATAAAAGATAAATTATTGCTGTAGAACAAGATAGCATGAGTCATAACGAAGGAGACCCTTTACCCAATTTGGGATTTGGGAGAGCATTACTGGAATCAGTAATGTGCAAGATGAGACCTTAATTATGAACTAGAGGAAAAACAGTGGGTCAGGTTTGTGGAAATTGTGAATAAGGTTTCTGTAACTGTAGATTAAAATGAAATGGGAGCACAATAAGAGGTAATGCCTGATGAGATAAGTAAGTCCCATCAGATTATGAAAGGCCTTAAAAGTCATTTGGACTGAGTGCCGAAAGGGTGCAATGGAAAGTTTTTATTGTAGTTATGGTTGAGAAACTAATTTAGGCATCAGTGTGGATGAGGGTAAAAAAACAGAAAGCAGGGAGATAAAGAGAATGCTGTAGCAAAAAAGAAAAAAAGAAAGAAAGAAAAGAAGGTTAATGAAAGGAATTACACAAATTTGTGGTACTGTATATATTAGAATCAACAGGAATTGATGGTTATTTGAACATGATGGCTAAGGGAAAGGGAACAGTTGGCAAGTACCCAGTGTATTGGATACACAGTTGGGTGTCCTTCGTTTGGACAAGGAACAAAAAATGAAGAAGCAATTTTATTCGGGGTGATAGAGATGATAGGAATAATATTAATATTCTTCTAGTTCTTCATATGTATCAGGTATCATTCTAGGTATTTTAAATGGAATCCACACAGATTGACTCCAGAACTCATTCTTTTAACCATTACAAAGACTATGGAGAAATTCAGACCCTCAGTCAAGCTTGTCCAATCTGAGGGCCACATGTGGCCCAGGATGACTTTGAATGTGGCCCAACACAAATTCATAAACTTTCTTAAAACACTGAGATTTTTTTGTGACTTTATTTTATTTTTTTAGCTCATCAGCTATTGTTAGTATATTTTATATCTGACCAGGGTAATTATTCTTCCAGTGTGGCTCAGGGAAGCCAAAAGGTTGGACATCCCTGCCCTAAATCGTTGATTATTGAGTTAATTGAATTGTATTTAATTTTTTTTATTGATTGCTAGCTGCATTCATGCCACTGCTAGAGGTTGATATAAAAAGATATTCAATACAGAGCCCTTATGAGTATTCTAAACATACAGCCAATTCTAAAAGCAAGCTTAACTTTAACAAATGCTGTTTGGGAGAAAAGTACTGCTATCTGAAAATGAAAGAGAAAGATTTCATTTGAATGGTAGAATAGAGCATTGAATGCTACTAAGAAAGGTTTCTCAAAGAAAGATTGATATTTAACTCATGAATGATAAAAGACTATGTATGAGTTGCATATTATGTAAGCATTGCAAATACTTTCAAGCTACTTATATTATTTGTTTTAAATATTTGGTGATTGGTATTAGTGTAAGTCCTTATTTTGATAAAAGTATAAAATCTGTAATGTTAAAAATGTTTAGTATATATTTATGGTAAGGTAGTTTTCCTTCTGAAGTATTTCAGTAATTCAGATAATATAATCAGAAAATCATATTTATAATTTTTAATTTTACAGTGTGTTTTGGGATACTGACTACTTCTATTTTCTAAGACTTTAAAATCAAAATAAGTTGGATTCATTAGATTGTATTTAATTTATGTGGTTTAACTTGGATTTAGTTATTAAGTAGAACTTAATATTTAGCCTTAGAAAAACAAATACAGAAGTTAAACCTTAAAATAAAAAAATTATTGGATTGTTAACAAAGCATAGCATAAGTAATCCTCAGTCAGCCCATGAAAGGGATGACTTAACACAACTGTTGATGCATTTGGAGTGAAACATCTTTATCAAGTTAATACAAGAAGCAGTCATGCCCTACTTGAATTACTCATTTATAATAGCTGAACAGCAGCCTGCATGTGGACTTTGAAATCCTGGGAAAGTAAGATGCCTGCATACATCCAAATGTTGAAAGCCTCTACTTCTCAGCAGCTGGAAAATGTTGAGTTCTGCTGTCATCCACTAGGTTTTTGGCCTTCCCTGGAGATGTGATCAATTTAATTACTGACCAGCTTTATCCATTACTTTGAATGATTATAGCCTCTGAAGTAAGCTTTCAAAGTTTGGAGCTTAAAAGATCATATTTAGATATTGTGAATTTATAATTTATAGGAATTAAACATACTCTTAGAACTAGATGACTTAACTTTAAGGCTCAAGTTTATCATATATACTCAGACTACTAAAAAGAGAAAATAATTTAGATATAATTGAAATTTTTTTATTTACTTTAAATGAGGTCAAAATGTGTTTGTGTCTGAGTCACGAAGTATGTTCCACATGATTCTATTCTGGAGGTAAATGTTATATATTAGATTCATTCATGTGCAAAATTTTAAAATTTTTTCTTAATAACAAGCTGTGGTTTATTTTGAGTCACAACTACTTATAAACAAAGCAAATTATTTGTTCTTCTTTTTTTGTTTTTAAAGATTTATTTTATTGTTTTTGACACAGAGAGAGACAGAGAAAGACAGAGAGAAAGACAGAGAGAAGGGGAGAGCCCAGAGCAGTCTCCATAGTTGTATGTCATAAGTTTTTGACATGGTTTCATTTTACACAGGTGGAAATGAGGCCACACGGGGCGGGAACTGGGCTGGGGGCCTCCTGCATGGGAGGTCAAACTGGTGGCCTTCCACATGGGGAGCTCGCCACACTGAGAACCAAACTGGGGCCTCTCACATGGGAAGCACACCCCAGTTCAGCATATGGCTCCACATGGGTTGGGGCCGGGACTCAATCCTTGGATTCTGGGCAGGAAAGTGAGCACTTAACCCACTAGGCCATTCCAGCTGCCCCTATTTGTGCTTCTTGTTTATCTTTTCTCACTAGCATTTTGATATCTAGATCAAAGAGGATTTTTAGAAAATATAATGGAGTGATAAAGTGTAGGTAAGAAAAGATTCATGTTATATGAAGGAAGTAATATATGTCACTTTGAGGCTTACTCTTGAATTCTAACTCAACTTTGTAATACAATTTTTGTATAAATCACTTTATGTCACTGTTTTTTATTTTATTAAATGATTACAGCACCTGTCACTGAATGCCTTGTGTTGTGATATGAAGACATCCCTTTAAAGAGGTCACCATTCATGCCATAAGCCAAGTGAATTTGTTTATTAATATTGTTATTTATTATAGTGATTTTATGACAGGTGACATTAAAATTATTATTGTAACAAATTTGGTGTATTGTAACAGTATTAAACAGATGGTAGTAAAATTGAGGAAGACACCTTGTGGCTGGTTGATAAGTGTATGCATTATTGAAAAATAATCATGTTTGATCATGTTTTTTTAAGTTCATGTGTTAAAAATACTTGTTAATGGGATGCTGGGATAGCTCAGCAGGTTGAGTGTTTGCCTTGCAACAGCGAGGTCCAGAGACCTAAAATCCCAGCCCCAGCCTGTGCAAACCCATATGCTGAACTGCAGTATAACTGGTAACTGCTTGGATGGCGGGAAGGTTCTCAACTCCCATGCGGGAGGCTTACAGTACAATTCCTACCCTGCACAACCCAACACACACCTGTGTGGAATGAAACCATGTCATAATTAATGATGCACAACTTGGAGACTGCTCTGGGTCTTACCCCCTTCTCTCTCTCTGTCTGTCTCTCTCTCTTTCCCTCTTTCTCATTCTCATCTTCTCTTCAAACAATAAAATAAATATTTAAAAAAATATTTGTTAGTATTAAAATGTGTTAGATACCATCCTCATTGACAGATAATTGATGATCATATCTTTAGGGGCATTGTGCTGATGACATATTTAGAAGATTTTACAGATATTCATAATTAAGCAGTAGAAAAGAATTATAGAAATATATTGGAAGTTAATACTTTAATACATATACTTTTTTACTTATGTAGTAACTTTATGTACCGATTAATGATATACTTATGAATAACATAGTTTGAAAAGAGGTAATGAGAGCAATATATTTTGAAATGTGTTATAAAAATGGTTAAAAATAGATTTCTATGATTGGAAAGGACTGATTCTGAATTTGTAAGAAAGGAAAAATCTGACTGACCATAAATCGTGTTAAAATAAAAGCAACAAAACATATATATGTATAATATAAACATTAATACTTAAAATGGGATTAGAGTTGATTCATTTGCCTTTTTTCTGACTTTTAATTATGCATCCAGATACTATATTGGTACATGGTTTTTTTGTGTCACACAAGGTCAAAGATATGAAAAATATATGTTATTCTAATACCCATAGATTTTAAATAAACTTTTAATTGTGTTCATTATTTTATTATTATTTTTTTTGGTTACATTTGAAAACTTATCCAGCTTTTTGTTTTGAAACTGACAGGTTTTTAAAAAAAATTGTTACATGTATTGACTAACCAGGTTTTAAGGTTTTACATAATAGACATTATTACTACATTCATATCGAATAATATGTAAAGTCATGTAGTGATTCATTCTTTTTTCCAAAATGAGAATACTTTTTTATTCTTATGTTAAAAGCTTAATGTAGTATTCAAACAGAACAGAAAAATATATAGAAGTATTAAGAATTATCTGAAATACTGTGACCTAAAGACTACCTACTGTTAATATTTTGGCAAACATACGTTCAGATAATTTTTTTATGTTTAGATATATAAATATACAATCATACAAAAAATGATTTCATATCATATATTATCTTTGGTACCTGCTTTTTCACTCCCCAGTGTTTTAAAGCCATCTTTCTATGGTAATAAATACAAGGGCTGTCCAGGAAGTATCCAGCCATGTAATTTGAAAAATAGAGTTATTTATGGCTGGGTTTTTTTGAGGCAGCCCTTGTATAGCTTTTCATCCCAATTTTAAATCATATTGTAGCTTTCTGTTTTATGTCTACATTGAAATTAATATAAGTAATGTGTTCTTGGTGGACATTATTGATGGATATTAGGATATTTCTAATTTTGTACTAATGTAAAAAGTGATGTGGACAATTTTGTTAGCATTTATCTTTGTGAACTTGCCTAGCTAAATTATTAAAGGCATATTTTGGTGTATTATTTTGTACTTGAGAATCATTAAAGTTTATTTTTCAAATATTAGTGTTAAACAAGTATAACTACAAATTTTAGAATGGTAACTGGTTAACTTTGCAAAGAATTAAAGTGATTCTTTATGTGGGTATCATAGTTAATACATTTATGTTTAATAGTAAGGTTTTCTTTATTTGGAAATTTCTGAGTTGTCATGTGCATAGCTCAGACATTGACATTTTAAATTTATTTTTTTCTAGAAGATTTAAATGGTTTAATTCTACTCACAAAATTAATTCACAAATCACATTTTCATTTTTATTTGCCTAGCACTGTTTAGGAGAAAAGACATTAGACTTAGGAATTAGGAAAATCTCTTTTCTTTCCTTTTCTTGTCTTTTTTTTTTTTTTGACAGAACAGTTGGAAACATTTATTATATTGAAATATGTACATTCTACTATTAACAAAACAAAGTAGCAAAATGCTGACACCATATTTAACCCCTTTCACTGGGATAAACTAATGTTCAACACTACTTGGTGTGATTTCAAGTTTGATGAACTTTTAATTATTTTTACTTCTGTTTTCAGCTACCCATTTGCTAAATTGTCTTTGAGACTTGGGAAATTTACTAAAATCTGCCTGGTCTGAGGGAAGCCAGGATGGCTCAGCAAGTTAAGTGCTTGCTTTGCAGCCCTGGGGATCGAGGATGGAATCCTGGCTCCTGCCAGTGCGGACCCATATGTTGAACTGGGGTGTGCTTCCCATCTAGGATGTCCCCAGTTCAGATCTCACCCCCTGGATTGGTCCCTGGCTTGAGGGGGCGTGCCTCCGACGTGAGAGGCCTCCAGCCCAGTTTCCACCTTGTGCAGCCCCCACCCACCTGTGTGGAATGAAACTATGTTGAAAACTGATTATGTACAACTGTGGAGACTGCTCTGTACCCTCCCCCTTCTCTCTATCTGTCAAATGAACAAAAAAGCCAATAAAAATAAATCTTAAAAACAAAAAATCTCCCTAGTATAATTTTTCCATCTGTAAAATTTGTGAAACAAATTCCCTCCCATATAGGGTTTGTTCGGAGATTAAAGATAGTGAATGTAAAGAGCTATTGCTTGCTAAAGTTTTTGTAAGACTTAAGTAAATTTATGTATGCTAGGTATTTGGTGCAGTTTCCTCATATATTTCTTTTGTTATTGCTACTACATTTTATTTTCATTGAAGAATGATTTCACATTTAATATGAATTTATGTTTGAGTTATTTATTGTGTAAATAAATTGTTTTGTTTATCCTTACATTTAAAAAGTAAATTTATATTTAACATGAGCTAAGTAGTTGGCTTGCTGTGTTTTCCTTTTAAGATTTATTTTATTGTTTTTGACAGAGACAGAGAGACAAAGAGAATGGGGAAGGCCCAGAGCAGTCTCCATAGTTGTATGTCATCAGTTTTCGACATGGTTTTGTTCCACACATGTGGGCAGGGTTCACCCTGGGTGGGAACCAAGATGTCTGCTCACCATCCAGAATCAGCTTCTTTCCATCACCAAATATTTGATGCCCCCTGCCTTCATCCCCCCAGCTCTCCCACGCACTTCCCTCATTACCCTCAGGTAACCACTACACCAATGACTGTGTCCATGAGTTTTTGTTTCTTTGTTATTTTCAGTTTTATATTCTAGCTATGAGTGAGGTCATATGTTTCTTAATCCTTTCAGTCTGACTTATTTCACTTAATAAGATGTTTTCAGGGTCCATCCATGTTGTCACAAATGGCTGTATTTCATCTTTTCTTATTACTGAGTAGTATTCCATTGTGTAAATGTACCACAACTTCTTTATCCAGTCATCTATCAAAGGATACTTTGCTTGTTTCCTTGACTTTGCCACCATGAATAGTGCTGCAGTGAACATTGGGGTATGTATATCTTTGCTAATTAAGGTTTTCAAGTTTTTTTGGGTAAATCCCCCAAAGGAATTGTGCGTCATATGACAATTTCATTTCTGTATCAGTTGATAAAACATATTTCAGAAATGTCAGGATAGCTAGTTGAAAGGTTGAGTGTTTGCCTCAAAATTGTGAGATCCAGAGTTAGATTCCCAGCCTTGGCCTGTGCAGTCCTATGTGTTGAACTGTGGTGCAACTGATAAACATAGAGATGGATTAGCATAAAAGGGTCTCGTTTACCATTCAGGAGGTCTCTGGTTCCGTCCCCACCCTTCATGACCCCACATCCACCTGTGTGAAATGAAACCATGTCACAACGAATGATGTACAACTATGGGGACTTCTATGAACACCTCCCACTTTCTCGCTCTCTCTCACCTTCTCTGAAACAATAAAATAGATATTTTAAAAAAGTGTATATATATACCGGTATATATGTGTGTACATATATATGTGTATATGCTTTTTGTTACAGTATTTACTGTAACAGTAAATTTGTTACAGTAAATACTGTTACAGTATAAACATATTTATTTCACAGTAAAGTGTTGGTTATAGAGTAAATACCATAACAGTAAATACTGCAAATGCAATGTAGTAACTTTTGTATGTTGGGTATCTTCTGTATCCTAAATAGATGGCTTTTTGAAATCTGCTTAGATCTTTCTCACTTTTAGTAGCTTAAAGTTGTTTTTATACCCCCAAATCATTCTGTGACCAATTCTAATGCATGTTTGGTTTAAGTACAGGTTTCCATGTCTTTACTGTTTTGTTTCTTCCAGCCTAGGTGTTATTTATGAAGGGGCCTTTACTGGTGGATATGATGGGTCTTATATTCTCTTATTAGTTCTCCTTTTCCTTCACTACCCTTTCAAGGGGGATTGCCTGCATTACTCTCGAGCTGGGGTCAAACTTCAGCTTTGTTATTTTTGGGTGTTGATCACTTGTGTACTGTGTACCTCAACTATTCTCATCTGAGGAATAGGAATATTAATAAATACTAGTGTACCTCTAGAATTATTGAAGAGATCAATTAATATAGGTTTCATTTTTTATAAACTAAGCTATGTGAACCTCATGAAATTGTTATCTTGTATTGGGTACTCATTAGTGCCAGGCAGTATTTTAAGGGTACTATTAACTTTTATCCTCACAACAACTCTGCAGAACAGGTACTTACTCTATTTTTAAAAATTAGTTAGAAGTAGTAATTGTTGATATTCATTAAAGATATATGATAAAGCAGAACACAAATTTGAAGAACTTAATTTATATCTGCATCAAAAGATTAGTGAATGAATATACGTTTAGGTTTTATGTTTAGGTAAAATGTAATCTTTCTTATAATTTCTCACTTTAACTGGTTATTTTTTTTTTACTATCAGATGAACTAGCACTCTTAATGTTAAATAAGAGGGCTTTTATATATAGTTCTGTCTCTCTGTAGTTCCTTATTTAAACTGTCTATAAGGGAACTCAGTTCAAGAAAGCAGGGCCATCAAAATTTTCTGATGCACCAAGGCCGCTGTCAAGTCACCATCCAAGGGTTTGAAGATTTTTCTGGCCATCACTGTACACTCTAGCTAGATTACTAGGACATGCTTAATAATAAAATCTCCAGTAATTCTGAGTGCTTCAGGTTAGCACTTTCATATTTTGATCCTGAATTCTAGTAAAAATAATACTGAGTAACATGACAAAACGGTCTTATGTTATTTAAAACCATTTGAGAAAGAGAAGAAATAAAAAAATTATTATTTTGTAAAACTGATGCTAGGAACAATGGGCATACGCTTCTCATATGTTGCAAATATAGTGTAGACTTCTCTGCAATTCATACTGTGCTTTAACTTTTAACTGGCCATATTTTTTCTGTAGTGATATCACCGTGAAAGGAAGTGAGGTGGCATTAAAAATGAAGCATGTTTCAAATATTTTAAAAGATATTGTATTCTAGGATCAGCGAATCCAAAATTGAAATTTCAGTAGTAGCAATAAGATTCTGAAGCTGCTGCAGAAATCCTACATATACAGAAATACTTTAGAGTGTGTTTCTTTTGTGTGACTACTTAGCACTGAGTATGACTTGGTGCCTGGGAAGAAATTTATACTATAAATAAGTGTCTCACTAAGGTCTTCCACTTATTCTCCTATTTATTTATTTCTATTCTACTCCATAACTTCTAAATAAATTTCAATGTTTGCAGATTCCTGATTTACTACAGTGATATTATTTATTACAGATGGCATAGTATAGTGGTTATAAGCATGGGCTTTAAAATGAGACTGATTTCTGGCTCTACTATGTACTATTTTTGTGATCACGGGCAAGTTTTTGGACTCTTCAATAACTTTGCTTTCTCCTTGATAAGATGTCATGATAGGATTGTCATGAAGATTAAATGAGTTCATGTGAGTAAAGCATTTTGAATAAGATTTGGCACATACAGATGTTAGTTCTTATAATGGCAAAATTTTGTAACTGGAACCCCCAAAACAGAAAGCAGTCTTTTTTTTTTTTTTCTGGTTTACCAGCAATCACTTTCCTATTAAAGGATATTCAGGTTAACAAAAGAAGGGAGTTCATGTTAATGAAGGTCATGTTTTCTTTGGCAAATATAATTCCTTTAAAAGAAAACCATTTTTTAAAAAATGAATAAAGCATCCAATGCATCCAATGGCTAAATGGAATTGATATCATGTGCTTAGCATTGGATAATTTCGGTTAGTTCTTAATCTTGTAACATTAAAAGTGCCAGCGTTTTCCCTGAGCAGCGGATGAATTTTTCGTCATCTGTGGAACGCTTCTCTTGGGTAATTCACAGATACATTAGACTCAGCACTTCCAAATTAATTTCACTGTTTTTACTCTAAGCCTGAACTTTGATTTGTATTTTCTATATCAGTGAATGATGGTATTATCAGTCCAGTCAGAAATTATTCTAGGGATTGTCCTAAACTTTCCCCTCATTTCCCATCTTTTCTATTTGAGCAATCAACAAATCTTAAGACAAGTCTATAAAACTTTTTTGTAAGACAAATCTGATTCCCACTACTTTTTATAAGTATTCTTTAATGGTTTCCTCATTGTTTTCTGGATCAACAACAGATTTCTTAGCAGGGTATACTTGTATTGTTTCGTATTTTCATATGGACACTATTCTCCCACTCTCTGTATCTATTTTCTAGTCCATGAAAAGCCAGTCCCCTTACCATTTTCATTGCTTTATACAATTTTCAGTGCATAGGAAGCTCCCTGTATTTCTGCTCTCCACCCTAGTCTGAAACATTACCACTGTTTTCAACTGTAACATTGCTTCCATTGAAAATTTACTTATAAATTTCCATCTCAACACAAGTTAGTTATGCTTCTCCTCTCCATTTTCTAACTTATAATGAATGTTTTAAAGATCTGGGATACTAGTTATGTTTATTGTGCTGACACTACTAGGTTCAAGACTTTGTGTTTGTTTTTGCCTGTGAATAACTGAGTTCAACCTAAGCTTTAACGAAAATACAATTATTTTTGTTTGAGTCTTCTACTAAATTATGAGCAACTCAAATACAGACACTATTATTATTTATCTCCAAATACTTAATATTTAGTTTTAGTCATATGGTTGATATTCAGTGAACGTTTGTTAAACAAAATCTTTGGTATCAGTCACATGGTAAACCTTTTTTTAATTGGAGATAATGAGAATTTAATTGCTAATAATTATTCTCAAGAGGGAAAAATATCAGGAAATGGACTGAAATCCAAGCTCTTGCCCATTTGACATTAGTCATACTGTTAGTTTCTTTCTCTTATTTGTTTACCAATTTGGCCATAACTGTGGTCTTGTCTGCTTTCTTGTCACTGTCAAAAAGTGCCCATTGGGAAGCCAGGGTGGTTCAGCGGGTTAAGTGCTCTCTTTGCAACCGTGGGGTCCAAGGATCGATTCCCAGCCCTAGCCCGTGTGGAGCCATGTGCTGAGCTGGGGTGTGTCCCCATTTCAGTTCTTGCTGGGGCGAGCTTCCCATGTGGGAGGCCCTTGCTTTGGACCCAAGCTTGTGGGGGCATGCCTCCCATGCAGGAGACCCCTGCCGGGTTCCCACCTTGCTTGGCCCCTGCCCACCTGTGTGGAATGAAACCATGTTGAAAACTGATGGCATACTACTGTGGAGACTGCTCTGGGCCCTCCCCCTTCTCTCTGTGTTTCACTCTGTCAAAACAATAAAAGAAAAAAAATTGCCCATCTGTCACTTAACTTACCTCATCACTCTTTTTCATTTTTAATGTTTTATCTTATTAATGCTTCTTACTGTTTTTGTTTTATTGAATGACTAGAAAGGTAAAAGTTTTAACCCATATTTTGCATTTGATTGTAATAAGTATAAAACAGGTTCTGTGGAGCTGATTTAGGGGCTTCTGGCAAATTAGTTAGGTGTACTAACACTTAGAGGACATGAAGATAAAGGTCTATCATTCATGGGATAAAAGTCCTGAGAACTGTGTGGACAGGATAAATATGCCAGTTAGGGAGTTTTCCCTCAGAATGGTAAGAGGCTAAGTAAGCATCTGAATATACTGAGGTCAGGACTATGTGGACAGGAGGTAAAAGTGATATCCAGAGTGCCATAAAGAGTAGCGTGGTAGGGGTTATAAGTCTTCATTATTGTTTAGGGGTGTCTGACATTTAAGTGAGAAGAGTATGTTTGGGGAGAGGCTGGCCTTGGGTAGTGTTGAATTTCCATTATAAGTTAATAGAAAAAGAAATAGTGGAACACCTTGGCTCTGGGATACTAATTATATTTATTATACTGACATTACTAGGTACAAGACCGTGTGTGTGTTTTTGCCTATGAACAACTGAGTTTAACCTAAGCTTTAACCAAAAGCAAGAGACTAATGTGTTCAGACCCATTTAGTGAATAAGTTTGAGCAGTTTTCTGTGCCATTGGCGGAACAAATTAAACTTTCACTGGTTGAGTGCTTGTACCTACACTGTGTAGTGTGGGAGGATTATCAGCTAGTTTGTCTTATTTGTTTATTGGCAGCAGAAAACTCTTAAACTGAGTTTTCCCATGGAAGAGGTATCTTACTTGAAATCCCAGAACTTTTACTAAAAAATTTATGAAGTGGGATGACGGTAAATTACTCAAGAGTCATCAAAGCAAGTATGTTATTAATTGACAATTTATTGACTTCATCCCCCAGGCCAGTTTAAAGAAAAGGAAGGGAGGGTTGGATTTCAAGCTATACTTTGAATGCTGTGTGAGGTCTGTTTGAGTTATTTCAGTTAAGCTGTGATTAATTAACTCAAATAAGTATTAGTACATGAGTATAAGTATACTTTCTGTGGATCTGTCAAAGAGGTAGTAATGGGTTCAGTACTGATGGAATTTTGAATCTGAATCTGGTTAACATTAAAGGCACACAAAAATTCACCTGTCATTTTAAAACTTTTGATAAAGAATGTCATATATATAGTTGTACGTTTTTATTTGACCAGAGATAATGGGATTAAGCTTTAAATTTCCATTTTAATTGTATTTTAAATAATTTTCTTCTTTTTGGTTTGTTTTAAATATTGTTAGATACTGTTGTTCTTAGGTTTTAGTTTGTGTAGCTATGTAATTGTATTGATACATGTAAAAAGCAAAGACAGATTTTGAACATTTTCATCTTCCTTTCAGTACCACTTAAGAAAGAGATGCTTCTAGTTTATGAACAAGAAAACATAGCTCCCTAGATAGAACTTTGTGATTTTTTTTTCTTTTTATAACCCCTGAATATTGAAATACTGAGTCCCTTTTAGTCTGTTCTGTAAGTATGATTTTATTTGTTTTGTTATGTTTGTTATGTTTGTATATGCTTATTTATGGATTATTAGTTTTATATTTTTTCATATTTTAGCAGTAATATATTACAATTGCTGGTAGCCTGAGTTGAGGTCAGGTTTTTGCCAAAGAGGTTATCTCTTTGCTTCTGCTGCTCATTTTGTGACACTACAACTTGAGAATACCATAAGTTAAATTGACTGCTTGAGAATATTTTGGACTTCATTGGTAGTGTGGATTCAGTCGGCAAAGCAACATGAATATCAGTTTATGGTTCAGATTCCCAAATATTTGTTTTTGTCTCCCTGTCCAATATATAGCTTAAGTCAAAAAGTTACCTTTCAGCTTGGTAGCTTTATTTCTTATTTTTCAGTGCACTGGCAACTTTGATGTGTTAACTTTATGGAAAACTTTTTCTTATTAGACCGATTTCTTGGAAATTTTGTTTAGTGATACATTAAATAATTCTCATTCTTATAGATAATGAAATGTTTAGTGATGTAACTAAAAAGCAACTGCATGTAGGCAACAGGAAGTGGTAGCTTTGGAACTACTTCACAAGTGGTATAGAATAGACTGTAGGGTCATCTCAGCTAAAAGTGACAGTGACTTCATCTGCTGTATTGCTTGCCATTCTTAGTAGCAGGACCTCTTTGCCTATTATCCTAAGGCTGGCAGTCCAACACAGTGTTACTTCTCGTATAATCCTTTAGTGAGCAGCCCTTGACCTGGATGTTAGAAAAAGGTCTAGGAAGCTGAAAAATTCAATTATTACAGAATCAGAGGCATTATTCTTATTTTTGAGGTGAGAGATATTGGAGGGCTTGTTCACTATTAATATGGATTTGCAAAGGGGCAAGAATTATTTAATTCATTTTTAAAAGAACATTTTATCATGAATCTAGGTGTATATTACAAGGTATCGTAAATCCATAGACCGGTAGAGGATACCTGTTTCCTATAGATAATTCCCCCCTCGCCTCCACAACTATTGTATTCAGTGTTAGGAAAATTAGAGTATACTTGAAAACTTTAATGCACAATTAACATTTTAAACCTTAACTTTAGTTTTAAATTTAGACATTAAGCTAATGCCATTATCTGCCTGCTTTAATTTACTACCTCTGCAAATTAAGCATTCTTCTTGTGAATTTATTTACATATTCTATGGGAGTGATATTTTGGTCTGTGTACTCAGTGAAAACATTGTGAGTAGAGAGCATTTATAAAACAGTTGATGTATTGGATTATTCAGTTCATCAACATACTGATATTGAATAAGAATGAAGTGTAATCAATTGTCATTCTATAAACAAACATTCATTCAACACTTACTGGGAAATATGGTAAGTAAAAGAGATATTAATAAATCCAGTGACAAAATATAGCCTATATATGATACTTCTAGTTTATCTATCTTGTTATGCTGAGTAGATTTCATTTTAAGATAGAGAAAAGAATAAACAAATTTAAATTATAGAATAAGAAACTTTAGTTCAATCTAAGGAAATATCATGACATTGATAATAATCTATATGAAAGTCTTCATGAATGGAGTTGACTCTTTTAATTGGGATTGCTCCAATTATGTTATTTTAAAGCCAAGGAGATAACCTTGGTACTGTCAAAGTTAGGGGCAAAAATAATATAGTATAATGGTTTTTCAATGCTATAAAATCTAATGGCCCTGTACTGTCTTGATATAAAATTCATACTTAATGTACCTTTTTAAAATTGATAATTTGTGGAGAAATCAATATAATGCCATGATCATATTAAGGGAGAAATAAAAGGAAAGTAAGTTATAGTAGAAATATATTTTAATGTTTAGAGTGCAACTAGACCAGATGACATGATAAAGTGCTTAGATAAGACATTTAACCTGCCACATGTGTTATATTGGGACAATTAAAAATCTTGCCTCCCTACATGTTTGATAAATTTGCAATGCAAATACACAAATGGACTAGCTATGAATGATGTGAGTTTCTGAAATTTTAAATATTTCTTGGTCAAATTCTCAATGACTTACAATTTTTCTTTTATATTCCTGATAGTTAAATTTCTGGAACTGTCAGGGTTAATTAAAAGTAGGTAAAAACCAATGTGTGTTTAGATGTAAAATGGAGTTGGAGTCTAGATTCAAGTAATTATAAAAAGAGTTTCAGTCACATGAATGTCTGGCAGGATATTTGGAAATTGTACAGGATGCAGGACCATACTTTGTTGTACAGGACTTTTTTGAGCTTTTATGCCTAATGTCAGCAGTGTCTCCTAATCTTTGTGACAACCTGAAACACTAATTTCCAAAAATGCCCCTAGAGGGTGGTACAACCCTCACGTAGAATCTACTGGCTGTAGAACAAAAAGCACAGACTGCAGGCAAGTCACAGTCTTGGATTTGCTCCTAAGTTCTTCTACTTTAACGTTTAAAAAAATTTTTTATTAAATTTATTGGGGTGACATTGGTTAGTAAAATTATATAGATTTCCTTTTGATGTTGGGCAGGTTAGTTAACCTCTAATACCTAGTTTCCTTTCTGGAAAACTGAGAAGAAACTGTCTTACAGAGTTGTTCAGTGAATAAAATATTATATTTTAGGTACCTGACATGTGCTTCCATGTGGGAAGGAACTTTGTCTCTTTTATTTACCACTTTATTTTCCAATACTAGTAGGTACTTACTTAATACTTGTTTACTTTCATTATTATTTAACTCCTGTGTTACACAATGTTAAAAGCATGTGAGGAATTGATTGCTTGTAATAGGCAACTGGGCTGTCTGTCATCTGTGTCTTTACTCTCTTGTTTCGGAATTTGTGTAGCTTATATGAGAATGCTAGTTATGACCTCCAGTTTCTAAGAGGGCATTAAACTAGAAGTGTGATGGTTTGACTTTTTGTTTGAAAGGGACCTATTAGATAAGGGTCTACCTTGGTAAGCACATTAGTTTTCCAGAATCCTAATTTAAAAAACAAGTTTTTTTATGTTGTTTTGTGAATGTCAGGATGATAGTGGGATCTCTGGTAAAATCCCAAGGACCTTCCTTTTCTTGTTAATCCTGATTGTTGTTACACAGATTTTTAAATTATAGTGTCAATAATTTCTTCCTCTTTTCCAGTTCTGTTTTTCCTCCTCCTGTGATGTTGGCCTAACTAAAGTTTACATATTGTGTTTTCTCAGTAAATATATGCTATCATTGTCCTGTTATTTGATTTGTTTAACTTTCATCTTAGTTCAAACTATTTACTAATAGTCCAAGGTGGAATAGTTAGTTACTTCTGACAATTTTAAGGAGACCAATTACTTTGAAAATATGGGAAGCGACTTCTAGTCTTTGTTTTTATATTGCCATTTAGTTTATTTAAAAAGGGGAAGCATCTAATCTGTAAATGCTGTTGTACATTTCATAGAATGGTGAACCTTACAAGTATGAGGTTTTCTGCAAATAAATGTTTATTAAATTTTTAGCTCACAAAATTTGGATGATCATTATGAACAAAAGTTTTAATGCAGGCAGTTCTCTTTGATATTTACAGTATGAAAAGCTTACCGGTAAGTTTTCTGGTTTTTTTTTTTTTATTCCTCCAGGCTTCTTTTGGGTCAGGCATTGCTGCTTTTGCAAATCTGCTTGTCCTTGACCTTTGGTTACTTAGAGTTTAAGTTTGGTTTTGAGCCAGTGAGTGCTGAAATTATTAAAACTAAACAAATGTTTAGCATTCATCTGCTTTAACCAATTGTCTTATTTAAATAGACATCAGTCACTTTCCCAAGGAAAGTACTGTAACTCTGGTCAGTTTTAGGCTCTATTTCCAAAGTCTAATTCTGGAACATTCTCTAAAATTACTGAAAACCTATCTAATATTTCATATTGGTTCAGATGGTTTTAGGTTGGTTTAAAAACTAAAGATTCTTCAGTGTACAGTGTTATGAATCAGCTTAAATAATTTAGATGACTATATTAGATAATGACCATATTTTCCCTATAAAAATAAAAAAAATTAAATCAATTCTGTTATTATACTTATATATCATGTAAACTTTTTATTCATTTCCAGTGCTGAAACAGTGAAATTTAATTTGCATTTGAATAGCATTTATAATTTTACTTCACTCACAAATAACAATTTTTTGTTTAGTAAGGTCATGGACTATTTATTTAACTCCAGTTAAATAAGAAAAGTGATATGGGATATCAAAATTAAATTATTAGATTTAGGGTTTTGCTAGACCACTGATGTTTTCATTTAATTAAAGAGAGCAATTTCTTCCTGAATAGAGACTGTTTTCTGAGGTTTTGAGGACCCAGGACTGTGCTGCACTCTTTAAGTTGCTCTGGATATATAATGTAATTTTTGCATATAAAAACATCTCTGAAACTTAATAGAACAGAAGAGGAAAGTAAAAGTAAATTTTTAATTTGTGTACTGGTCATGGGTTTTGGTCATATTAGTCTAATGTGAATGATTAGAGTGTCTGAATTTTTAATATTAATCAGTTTTGTTAAGATTTGTTTTGCTGATTAGATTGAGAGCATGAATACTCATTTCATTATTGAATTGGGAATTTATTATGAGTGCCAAAATTTGTATTTTTTTTTTTGTTTTTTACTGCAGGTGGGAAGCATGAACAAATATGCAAAGGCTTAGTTATTGCAAGAGTTCTATGTTGGTTCATTTGCTTGTTCTATTTGTCATCTGCATATACAAAGGAATTTGGATAAATTGGAATGGATTCAATGAAATGGAATAATAATTATTAGGCAGAATATGAGGACATGTGGATAACATACAGTAGTGGTTCTTACCATTTTTGTCTTAATTCTTTGGTAGTTCACTCTGATGTGTGTTATCTTTAGCAGTGTATATTGAGCCACAAAGGTGATTAGCATGACCTATACAAATAATTTTTATCAGTAAAGTATAGAACAAAAACAGTATGAATTACTTTTTTTTTTGTCAAACTGCTGTTGAACAGTGTGAATTTGACCTGCTTTCATATCTGTTCCCTAGATACACATTATTTGATTTGGGGCCCACACCTTTTCTCATTTTTCTGATGAGACAATTTCAGGCCTGAAAAAGTAGTCATCGTCTTCTGGTCCCAATGATAGTTCTGAGAAAGCTCTAATGCTTGATACTTAATAGTTGCCCAATAATTAGGGTGACCAGACGTCCTGCTTTTGGCGGGACAGTCCTGATTTTTAACAATTTGTCCCGCGTCCCGCGGCATTTTAAAAAAGTCCTGATTTTTGGAAAGAATGCATGACAAGCTAGGGAACGGCGGGAGATAGACC
>PVKE010019289.1:0-28629 GCA_004027555.1 Craseonycteris thonglongyai | reverse complement strand
ACATTACTATACTGTACTAATGTGTATTGTAATTTGTTTCATATTTTTTGTGCTTCAAAAACCGAAAAAAAAGGTCAGAACGGATTAACCGGATTTACATTGAACCCTATGGGAAACTGTGCCTCGGTTCACGACCAATTCGGTTCGCGACCAGAGTCAGTTCACGAATTAAGTTCGTGAACCGAGGTACCACTGTATATATTTTCAGTTATTATCACAATTAAGTGAAGTTCACTGACTACATAATTTCCAAAGAAAAGCTGCCCGAGAGGAGTTCATGTTAGCATGAAACATACAGAAGTGCCCGGCATTGTAACTGGCCCAAAGAAGTTGCTTCGAAAGCATTATTTCAAAACAAAAACAAATGTATGAATGAGTGAATGAGTAAGTGAACAAATGAGACTCAGGAGAAGAGGAGTCGAGGGCTTTGCTAACTCATGGAGAGCTCATCTAATCAGGAACCAGTTAGAGATTTGGACAAACTGGGCTCACATGAAACCAGATGTAAAAAGGGCACTAGAGAAAATTTCACCAGCTGGAGAGGTTTGCCCCAGTGCAGTGTCTCCAACCCTCTTCTGACTTGCACCTACCTCTGAATACATAATTATGGGTCTTATGCATAATTAAAGCTATCATTTGTTTCTGGGCCCTACATGTTTGGAATACAGTACTTGGAAGGGGTTATTTTTAAGTCATGAGATGCCCAAAGTCTATCATTGATATCTTGGTCTCTACCCACTATGTGCAGACAGCTCTCAGGTATTAACTTCTCCACACTCCCAAGTTTCTGGTATGATGTGAGCTCTCAGCACCAGAAACAAGGAATATAGGAAGATATAGGAAAGACTTGTCTCAATTGTCCCATATGTAAAATGAAAGCTAAACATAATTGCCTTGGAAAGTTGTGAGGACATACTCATAACTTACTAATTTAAATATAGTGCTACAAATATATGAGGTGCCGAACAATCATTAGGTTCTCTTTTCTTCACCCCAGTCCAAGTCTATAATTTCCCCAAAAGAAGAAAGAGAAGTGACTTTGAGAAGCAGGCCAAAAACATTTTAGGTAACAGACATGAATGCCATGTCACAGAGAAATGTTCTCCTGCCTCCAGTCTGGGAGAATAAACACAAGAAGAAGGACTGAAGGGGAACTGAAGTGCCTGATGAGGGAATGACAAGAAGAGGTGGAAATTGAGGGTAAAAGGGTCCTTACACCTGGAACACAGGAGCAAAGAAAACTATCAGAGCACAGAGGGAGAACATTACCATCATTCTGTCTTTTCCTGGTGCAGAATACATCCTGTTTTTCTGAGCTGGCAGGCATGCCTCTGAGAAAATGTACCACAAGGGTTCAATCATGTGAACTGACATTGCTGTTGCTATTGAAGATTTTTTGTGTATAAAAAGAAATAGGTAAGCTCAATCCTCAAAAGTCTCTCCTAATAGACTACAGAAAGCTCTTTTGAACTTTCACAACATTTTTGCTCTTATCCCTTAATGATTCCATAAAGCAACAAAGAAAAGCTTGAAATACTCAAATTCCTAACAAGTAACAAAGCAATTGCTTTCACACTTCCTCTAGCATAATTCATTTCTTCACGAATTCCTCTCTATTACTGTTTATATATTGCTAAGAGCACCTTCCTAACAAAGGAGGCTCAGGTCTAGCCATTCAGAAGGGCTTGTGGGTTAAGGTGGCCAATGAGATGGCAAGGTATGACCTGAAAGCCCAGGGGATGTCTAAGTCCATCTTCATTGCTGGAAAGCTCAGCCTGAAACACACTTTGGACTCATTAGCTAAAAATAGTTACTGGAAGATCCCTCTGGGAATTTTGCCAATTGCTTGAGAGCACAGGTTGTTTGAGTTCTGGTTAATGGAGAGTCTACTGTATGAGGGCTATCTGGGAAAAATCTAGCCATTCTCAATATAATGAGAATGGTTACATGGCTGGATACTTTCCAGACAGCCCTTGTATATAGTAAAGATTATTATAACTATATATCACATTACTATTATTATTATTATGTCAATGGTAATTTAAATTTACCTATATATTTGACTTTTTTTTTGCTCAACTTTTTCTACATACAGAATTGCACATTCAATAGCTGAAACTAGACTTCAATGGATGAGTTTAACACAAATTAGACAAAGCTAAGAGTTATTAGTGAATCAGAAAATAGGTGTGATGAACAGACACTTCACTCATGATGACATACAAATGGCCAACAGATACATGAAAAAATGCTCAACTTCACTAGCTATCAGGGAAATGCAAATAAAAACCACAATGAGATACCTCCTCACACCTGTTAGAATGGCTACAATCAACAAGACAAGGGATAACAAGTGCTGGAGAAGCTGTGGAGAAAAAGTAACCCTCATACACTGCTGGTGGGAATGTAAATTGGTACAACCACTATAGAGGACAGTATGGAGGTTTCTAAGAAAATTGGGAATGGAATGACCAGGCTATCCCCCTGCTGGGTATCTACCCAAAAAACCTGAAAACCTTGGTCTGCAAACACTTATGTACCCCACTGGTCATCGCAGCGCTTTTCACGGTGGCCATGTCATGGAAACAACCAGAGTGCCCCTTGATAGATGACTGGATAAAGAAGCTGTGGAACATATATACAGTGGACTACTACTCAGTGATAAGAAAAGATGAAATTCTGCCATTTGCAACAACATGGATAGAACTTGAGATGCAAAATAAGCCAGATGTAAAAACACAAGAACCATATGACTTCACTCATATGTGGAATATAAAACCGAAAGCAACAAAGAAACACTAGTTTGTGGTTACCTGAGGGAAAGTGGGGAGGGGAGTGAGAGAGGAGGGAGGGGGAGTCAAACACATGGTAATGGAAGGAAAACTGACTAGGTGGTGAACATACAATGCAACACATAGACAAAGCACTATAGAATTGTACACCTGGAACCTATGTAATTTTTACTAACCAATGTCATCCCAATAAATTTAACAATAAAAAAATAATTGTATTACCAGGAAATTATTTCTGCATTGGCTGATCTTCTGAAACTTCTCTATGGTCTACTAATGACCTCTGAAACCAGTATGAATAAATTTATACTAAAATATTAAGATGCATAAAACTCCATTTTCTGTATTTTACATTTTTTTGCTTTTTATTTATTTTAGAAAGTCTTTTTATTATGCACTTTTTCAAACATACATAAAGACTTGAAAATATAAAGAACCTCCACTATATACATGCATACTTAACAAATCTTAACTTTTACCATATTTGCTTCAGATTATTTTTCAAAATGGGACTTTATAGATTTGAAGTCTTCTTTACACCATTCCCCTATCCCTTATACTACCTATAAAGTCAGAATGTAGCCTCCTATAATAGGCAGGATGGCCCCTCCAAAGATGTCCACTCCCTAATCTTTGGTACCTGTGAATATACTGTTACCTTACATGGCAAAAGGGACTTTGTAGATGTCATTATTACAGACTTTAAAATAAAGAGATTATTCTGGATTATCCAGGTGGGCCCAATCTAATCACATGAGCTTTTAAAAGCAGAGAACTTTCTCCCATTGGTGTGAGAGATGTGGTAGAAAAGAAAGTCAAAGAGATTTCAAACATGAGAAAACTTGACCCATTGTTGCCTGAAGAAGGACATATAGGAGGCATGAGAAGTAACATGGCCAGATTCCAGGAGCAAAGCCCAGAGCCCAGCTGATAGCCAACAATGAAACAGAGACCTCAGGCCTGCAAGTTCAAGAAACTGAATTCTGCCATCCATTTGAGCTTGGAAGTAGATTCATCCCCAGAACCTAAAGAAAGAAATGCAGTCCTGCTGACACCTCAATTTCTGCCTGCTGAGAGGCTAAGTGAAAGACCCAGCTGAGCATGTGTGGTATCCAGAATTTGACCTACAGAACCTTGAGATGGCAAATAGTTATTGTGTATTGTTTTAAATTGCTAAATTTGTGATTTGCCACAGATGCAATAGAAAACTAATACACTTCCTCATGCATGAGTTTATATTTTTACTGTGTGTGTGTGTGTATGTGTGTGTGTGTGTGTGTGTGTGTGTTTAAACTCGATATAAATAACTCTCCCAATATGAAACATTCTGAAAATTAGCTTTATTTCTACTCAATGTGTTTTAGAAATTTATCCAGGTTGGTGTGTAGAAATATTTTATTCATTTCATTGCTAATAGCATTAGCAATGTATATACCACACTTAATGCCTTTTTGAATATCAAAGCACATATGATGAATTTGAATATGTTTTGGTTTATCTGTAGATTCTACAGGATTTTCTATGTAGATAAATACATCGTCTTCATATAATAACTAATCCTTCCATATTTTTCTTTCTAGTTCTTAAATTTGAATTGCTTTTATTATATTTTCTTGTTTTATTTTATCAATTGGGACTTTTAATACAATATTAAATTGTAGAAGTGAAAGTGGCCATCCTTGTCTTATTTTAATTGAAGTCAAATTTTTTTAATGTATTATTTAAGAAAAGTTTACTGTACGCTTTGTGGTATTCTATCATGTTAAGAAAGTTCCCTACTATTCCCAGTTTGCTAAGACCTTTATAATGAATAAATGCTGAATTTGTACATCTGTTGAGATAACATACCTTTTCACTTAAACTTTTAATTAGTGGATATAAATAATATATTATTGGAAGCTTGAATTAGAGAATTCATGCATTAATAGCATAAATCTAATCACTTCAAAACTAAAGGAGTGGTGGGGATGCCAGAATAGTTCAACAGGTTGAGCACTTGCTTGCAGCCCCAGGGTCCGAGGATCAAATCCTGGCCCCAGCTCGTGGAACCCATATGCTGAACTGAGGTGTGCCCCCAATTCAGTTCTCTCCAGTGCAAGCACCATGCAGGAGGCCCTCGGCCCGGTTCCTGCCCTGTGCAGCCCTGCTCCCACCTGCGCAGTGAAACTATGTAGAAAATCAATGACATGCAACTATGGAGACTGCTCTGGGCCCTCCTGCGCTCTGTTTCTCTCTGTGTCTCTTTCTCTCTGTCTGCCTGTCAAAAACAATAAAAATAAATCTTAAAAAAAAAAGAACAGGGAAGCTGGGATAGCTCAGTGGGTTAAGCCCCGCTGTGCAGCCCCAGGGATCAAGGATCAAATCTCAGCCCTGGCCCATGCAGACCCATATGCTGAACTGAGGTGTGCTTCCCATGCAGGGGGCCCCCAGTTCAGCTCTCGCCCTGCGAGGCCCTCACCCACCTGTGTGGAACAAAACCATGTTGAAAAACTGATGATGTACAACTATGGAGACTGCTCTGGGGCCTCCCCCTTCTCTCTGTCTGTCTCTGTCTCTGTCAAAAACAATAAAATAAATCTTTTTTTTTTTTTAACTAAAACTAGAGGAGTGGAGTGGGTGCAGGATATAGCTCAGCAGGTTGAGTGCTTGCCTTGCAACCATGAGGTCCAGGGATCAATCCTGGCCCCGATCCATGCAAACCCATATGCTCAATTGCCACACAACTGGTAAATGCTGAGATGGCAGCAAAGGTTCTTTCTTCCCATGTGGGAGGTCCCCGGTTTGATTCCTGCCCCATGCAGCCCCACATCCACCTGTGTGGAATGAAACTATGTCACAACTAATGATGTACAACTATGGAGACTGCTCTGGGCCCTCCCCACTTCTCTCTCTGTCTCTCTCTCTTTCTCTCAAACAATAAAATAAATTTTTTAAAAGAAAAAGAAAAAATTCCTGTGTGTGTGTGTGTGTGTGTGTGTGTGTGTGTGTGTGTATTCATATTCTAAGATTCAAGTAAATTAAGTAATTTGCTCAAAGCCTTGAAGCTAGAAGTTTAAAGGTAGTAAAGAGCCAGGATTTAGTCTCAAGTTTATTTAAATCTAAAATATTTTGTACATTGTCTCTTTCTCACATACATGTACACATACCATTATACATACAAAATGTATAAGTGAAATCTCATATATCTACATATATCTGTCTACCTACACACACACACACACACATCATTTTCAGCTCATTTATTCTGGCCTTAGGCAACAAGGAAGATCATATTTCACTCCTCAACTGAATGGAAGAGGAATGCCTTCTTTGTTTTAGGTAAATTGGAATTAGAGCCTCCTTGAACCCTGGAGCATTAAGGCACTATAAAGTCAGGCAACTCATGTTATTGTTAAGAAGTAAAGCCAGGACTCTAAATCATAGGAAACAAAATTAAGATAGTTTCTTTGGGGAAGCCGTGATGGCTCAGTGGGTTAAGCGCTCACTTTGCAGCCGTGGGGACCGAGGATCGTATCCTGCGGAACCATATGCTGAACTGGGGAGTGCCCCCAGTTCGGTTCTCACCAGGATGAAGACCCCGGCCCAGTTCCTGCCCTGCGCAGCCCCGCCCACCTGTGGAATGAAACTCTGTGGAAAAACCAATGATGTGCAACTATGGAGACTGCTCTGGGCCCTCCCCCTTCTCTCTGTCTCTGTATCTCTCTCTCTCTCTCTTTCTGTCAAAAACAATAAAAATACCGTAAATCTTTAAAAAAAAAAAAAAAAAGATCGTTTCTTTGATGAGGTTAATTAGATCAGACAGATTGCAGAGCCATTTTTACCAGAAGTGGAAATGAGACAGAGGTGACCACAAACTGCAGACCGATTAGGAAGGCCTGGGCGATGCAGAGTTGGGCTAAACAAGTCTGATTATAAAGCTGAGAATAAAGCCTGTGGACTACCTCTTTCTCTTCCTACACCTACTTCTTTTCCTCTTTTTTTTTTTTTTAATGTAACGTAAATTAAATGTAATTAGAATAAGAGAAAAATACAAAATTAAAACTTGACTTTCTTTTTAAATTTAAAATATTCCTTTTTAACACTGATTCCAAATACCATATTTTAAAACTTGTGCTTGAGTAACCATTGAATCAGAGACTTACTTTTTTGTTTGTTTGTTTAATAAGGTATGTGAAGGTCAAATTTATAAATCTATGGAAGCACGAAAGTAAATAAGCCTGCTAGGTCAGAACTGAAGGCTTGGATACTACCGCCTCCTTGTGGCACATACTAGAATGACATGTTCTGATTATCGAACATTTCTTTTTCAAAGCTGAGTTTTGACAGCCAATGTCACAGAAGCCATGGCTTGGGTTAGAAAGAGTTATTATTAATATTTTCTCCTGTAACTTGTCATTCACTGAAAACAGCCACCTATAAATTGCTAGATTTTTTTCTCTTTTTTGTCAAGCAGAATAAACCTCATTAAACACTCATGTCAGATGGTAAGATGCATCTGTTTCAGAAACACTAGAATGTAAAAAATATGCATCTTAGAATCAAGGAAGTATAATAATATGATGACCGGTCTGCAAAGGATCTTTGATACCACCGTGCTGAATATGTTTAAATCCTTCTCTTCTTGGTGGTTTCTAGACACTCTGTAGTTCTTAAATCATACGTTGAAGTTAATGTTTACGGTAATTTTCTGTCTCACATGGTCCCTGCCTCACATACCCTCAGCACATACCAGACATTCCATAGATTATGGAATCTGACCAACCTGGGGGTGCATTAGGGTGAGAGGTTATCATTCGGGTCTCATCTTAAAACTCAAAGAATGAGCCATAAGCTCAGTGCCAAATGATTGAAAAGAAGAAAAAAGCAGTTATTTCCTGAGCCTTATAGCTGATATTAATAGCTAGCTAGCTCACCTTTTGCCTCTGTATCCTACAAAAGTAATCCTACAAGAGAAACAACTACAGCAATGGTTACCGAACCTCAGTGGGCATCTGAATCATATGTTAAACTCTGGTTGCTGGGTTCCACCCCCAGAGTTTCTGATTCAGTAGATCCAGAGGTGGAGCCCCAAAACTTGACTTTCTGACCATTTCCTAAGCATGACTGGCACATCCTGTCTGAGGAGTACACTGAGAACCACTGCAATAGAGGAAGCCGAGCCCCCAGAACCTCAGCCAGGGACCATTATTCTGACGGGCCTTTGGACAACTGTCTGACCCTGTCTCTCGTGAGATGGCTAAATCGGCCTCAATGCCACAAGGCTGTGCGCCTCTCCAGTCCACTGCCTTCTCTGGCTTTGGCCCTTCTTTTTGTTTGCCATTTCCTAAATTCACAATGACCTTGAAATGTCCTGGGAAAAGCAACAGTGCTCCCTTTGAGCATTACTTGCCAGCCAGAGGGAGAGATGACTGGGGAGAGAGATTCTGCCAAGTGTCTTGGGGTCTTGTTACTGCAAACCGCACTGCAGTCTCTTCAGTCTCCAGCAGCCTTTGCCTCTTTCCACAGATCACAGAAAGCTAGTTGAGGGAAATTTGTGGAAGCAGTTCCCCAGTGTCTGAGCCCAGGAACAATTGCTGTAGGGCAAAGATGTTAGTTAGCCTCCCTCATCTAGAGGCTGCTGAAGAAATTGGCCAGATGCCCATGTTGGCTTCAGCTTTCTCTCAACAAAAGTATATGAAATACAAAAGGGGAGAGGAGATGCTGTGGAGGCTTTCCTAGTGAGACCTGACCTGCCCTGCCCTGGCCAATTAGATGCACAAATTGCCCTCTGCCTCACTCTCTGCAACTTCTCAGAAGCTCACTGGGAGATATTCCAGATTTAGAAAATATTTGTTGACTGAGATAAGAGATGCATTAGGCTGTCAAGACCCTGAACTATAAACATTTAAAACACATAGCCCAATTAAGCATACACAAAATAGACCCCGCCTCTCCATCGTGGTTCACATAACCTTTCTACTGTTTTGTGGTTGTAACAGCCACCCTCTGTGTGCCTCCATCCCTGATTACCATTATCATTGTCTGCATGACTCACCCAAACCTTACTGCTTAACTACAAAACAGCAAAACTCAAGGACTTGGACCATTCTCCAGCTATTTTACTCCCAGTATCCATCCTAGTGCTTACAACACTGCAGGTGCTTAAGAAGCATATGCAGAATAAATTAACATCAACTTCCTGATCCCTAGTTAGCATTGTTTTATCTCTGCTACCCTCTCAACGAGGTTACTTCCGTTGTTTTTGTTGTTTTTTTACAAAGCCCCCATCTTGACAATACCTCTCTTCTTCTTATAGAAAGATTGAGATGGTTCATCCTGGATGAGCAGAATTATATTCTGTGAGTCTGCTGAAACATGTAAATCTTTTACTTACATTTTCAAACACAGATTTTTTTATTCTTGAATTTATTAAGGGGGGGGATTACTTTGTAAAAATTACACAGGTTCCAGGTGTACAATTCAGTAGTCCATCATCTATGTGTTGCATTCTGTAGAACACAGATTTTAAACGGTTTAGTAGAACTTACCAAATCTTTTCTCTTATTTCTGCTACTGTGCTTTTCAAATGCATGTCCAAGTGTACTGACATTATTTTTTGCCCATCAATTCTTCTCTTAAGCCTCATCTCTTCTATAAGCTGGCTTCCATATAGCCTCCTCTTTAGGAAAGGCGAGTATCTGTGCACCAAAATCTCATTCTTGGCAAATCTTACCTACATCTTCCTTCTTTGCTTTCTTTACTTGCTTGAATACTATGAAATTGAACTTTCCTAGTTTCTTCATACTTCTTGTAATTCTTTTTCTATGTGATATAGGTCCTGCTGTCTAAATGGTGAAAGTCTCAAGCTCCCACACGCTGTGGTAATTAGCAATGCCATTCACCAATGTTCCATTTTGACTGAACACACGGTGAAACAGAACTTCCCAGACACCTCAAATCTAGGAGTGCCTAATCTTGTTTGAGCCAGTGAAATCTGAATGGAAATGCTGTGTCCATTTACGGAAGATGTTTCTAAAACCGACACAATTCATCACGTTTCTGTTTTCCTACTTCAGAAATTGTTAAAGGATGAAGAAGAAATTCCCTCAGTCTGAGTACCTGAGTGAGATGGACAAAGAGCAAAGCCCTCCCTCTAAACCCACCCAGAAAGGACATGCAATCTGAACCAAACAGATATACACCTTTGCAATTTTATGTCCCTGAGATTTGGGGGTTTGTGTTGGGGATCCCGATGACTACCATCAGGCTCAGTGATTCACCAGGACTCACAGGACTCAGAAGCTGTCATAACTATGCTGACGGTTTATCAGAGGGATAGGACACAAGTAAAATCATCAAAGGGAAAGGCACATGTGACAAAGTCCAGGAGACGCCAGGAGCCAGCTTCCAGGGGTCCCCTCCCAGTGGGGTCACAGAGGGCACGCTGAATGCTCCCAGTAATGATGTGTGATAACACGTGTGAGGTGTTGCCGAGCAGGGAAGCCTGCGTGGGCCATGAGGTCCATGGATTTGACCGGGGGTCAGTCACATGCAGTACCCAGTTGACTGCCCTCAACTACTCAGACTCAAGTCCCCTCCACGTCAAAAACAGGCATTTGCCATAAATATAAACTTATTCCGTCAAACTGGTACAACATGGCTCAAGGCCTCAGGCTATGAAAACTTTTTTCGGGCAGAATATTCCAAGGGTTCAGAGATGATCTCCCAGGGGCCAGCCAAGACCCAATTCTGAAGATACGCTTTTCTTTAAGAAACCCAGGCCTGCTGAGTTACGTCTTTCCTGACCAGGGAGCTGATGATGGTGAGGGTCATACAGCACCTCCTGATTATTGTAGATACCTAAGTCATTTCCACTTTTGAAGCACTTGTTCTACCAGAAATGAGGAAATGACTAAGCAAAGCTATAAAGAAAGGTAGAATAATTTAAGTATTTATATTTAATAAAACAAAACTTTGGAAATAAGACTTTTTGAGACATAAAGCCAAATATTGGGTACCCTGTTTTGAAATTCAAAGTAAATAAGTTAATTAATTAATAATTAATTAGTTAGACATTTTTCTGGGCTCATTGCTTCTATGTCTTAGAAGCACTGGATGTTTAACTCAATGGGTGGAAGTCGATGAAGCAGCAAAAATTCCCAGAAATTACAATTTCACAACGTTATCTCATGATTTGATTTGATCATTATCACTTGGATGGAACCAAGCCTGGGCTGAGGGTGGGAGGGGAGAGCTGGTTGTCTCAGATCTATGAGGTCACAGTTGAGGTCACAGAAGAGTTGAGAAGGGCAAGGTTGACAAGGGAACAAATGAGATGGGACTCAAAGAGGAGAAATTTTAAGGGGGAAGAGGTGGGGTGAAGTGGGATTTGGAGCACCCGCTGGGTAAGTTTCTGGGCATAATTGGCCTAGTGCCTGAGTCAGGTTTGAAGGTGGAGAAGGATGGGAGGGGAACACTAGGAGGCAACATCTCAAAAGAGGATTTTGCTCCTGTCTGCTTTGGCCTCAGCCCATGTGTATTTGACAGTTATCAGCTACGAGTGTCCCTCCTCCCCTGCAAAGCACTCAAAGCCTGGGGCTGAGAGAGCTCTAGCCTGTGTGCTACCCTTAGTCGACCATGAAGATTCTGTGAGGCGAGACGGAATGGGGAATTCATCATATACTGCTTCCTGTCCTGACCATAGAGCCCACCTTAGGGCGCCTCTGGCCAACTCCTTAGCCCAGTACCAGCCAGCTATTACTGTTTACTTAAGACTGTTTCTCTTGTTTGTTTTCCATCCACCTTCTCACTGGAATTTCTGTTCTTACTGAAAAAAGAGGACAAAGACTTCACCAAGGGCAAACCCTTCCTCTTGCCTTTATCTTTCCTTACACACACACACACACACACACACACACACACATACACACACCACACATGCTTGAACTACTGAGACATCTGTTCTGGTAGCTCTCCAGTGAGTGCGTGCTGTTCTCACTATGCACCTGCCCTTTCTCCCTGTTGATTTATGCCTCCCTAGGGCCTGGAGCCATCTCCACCTTCAGCTCCAGAGGCTCTGGTTTCTGTTCCAGGACAAATGTCACAGCATGCCTCCCAGCATCAAGAGCAAAAGGCAGGAAGGACATGCAGGCAGCAGATAAGGTAAATGGGGCTATTACGATGTTCCAAACTGCTTAGATGTGAATATGCTCTATGGGAGAAGAACTAGGGTCACCTGTCTCCCATCCCTGTCCTGGTTGGGGAAGGTGGAGGCTTTTCTGTATCCTATTCTCCACCTCCTTAATGGAAGGGACAAGCAAATCTTTGCCATCAATCTGAAACTCCTCTAGCAGTTAGTTGGGTATACAACCTAAGGGCATTTATTTATCCCAGGGTCAACTTTCCCTAAGAAGTCCTTATGTCCTCTATAGTGTAAACCAAGGCCATCCATCCAAAGCCATGCTTCCCTTGGACTAGGTGGAGAGGGGGCCAGAATCTGAAGCTTGAGACTGAATATGAGACCCAGCATTGTTAGCCATAAAGTCAGAAAAAAGGGCTTACTGTGAGCTTATGGACCAGGAAAGCTTCAGAAAGGAGATGGGACTTGGCTTGAGCTTTCGAAGTATGTTTTGAGATAAGAGTTTGTAAGAACTCAGGAAGAAAGAGAGTTAAAAGTGTCTTCTAGGTTCCTAGGCCACCTATATTTTTTTTTTCTAAGATTTATTTTTTGTTTTTGACAGAGAGAGAAAGAAAAGGGCCCAGAACAGTCTCCATAGTTGCATGTCATTAGTTTTCTACATAGTTTCATTCCATAGGTGGGTATGGGGCCATGCAGGGCAGGAATCGGCCAGGGGTCTTGCTTGCCCCAGTGAAAACTGAACTGGTGGCACACCCCAATGTAGCATATGGGTCCGCTCAGGCCAGGGCTGGGATTCGATCCCTGGACCTCAGGGCTGCAAGATGAATGCTTAAGCCACTGAGCCATCCCGGCATCCCCTGCCTCTTATTAAAGCTCAGAGTGCTTAACTGGGCCTCAAGTCTGAAAGCCAGTGAGGAATGGAGAAGCCTGAAATTTGGAGGGAAATAGAAACCTCTTCTAAGAGTATGAATGCTCCTCTAAACAGCTGCAGGGCTGTTAGGAGAAATAGTGAGTAGATCCTGGAGTCTCAGAGTTTTATATGGGAAAACACATAAGCCACACCAGGGACCTGACCTCTCTGCTAATGAACAGATGTTTGTGCAGCAGAAGTGGGCAAGACACTGTGAAGACAGTAATAACAATAATATTTGAAATGAGCTTTACAGTTACAGAGGCTTTTATATAATCCACCCCCACCCCCCACCTCCCACCAAACTCTGTGAGGTGAAGATCAGTCCTCCTATTTTTTAAATGAAAAAAACAAATCACAACAGGCAAAGAGAGTTGCCAAATATCCTAGAACTGGGACACAGTGAAGCTGGAATCAAACCAACTTTCTTCTCTCCAAATCCCAAATTCTTCCCACTACAATATAATTAAGCTTCCAATAACCCAGCTGTAAAACAAGGACATAATAACTTATGTGCCTTGAGAGAACTCAATGAAGTGGAATCAGACAGACCTGACCTGAGCTGGAATCTCAGTTTCTTCACTATTAATATTTAGCATGTCAGAGCCTGCACAGTAAAACAGTCCACCCACCACTCCCTCACAGGACCATTTGAGGATAAGATATATGGATCAAAGCATCCACCTCAGTGCCTGGTTCATCATGGAGGCCCGATCTCCAACCCTGGTTTCCAGTAATAACTCACTAGAATTCTACTGCATCTCTTTCTCTCTTCTCCTCCTTTCTCCCCCTCTCACTCTCTTCATAATATGATATATATATATATATATTATATGTGTATATGTGTGTGTGTGTGTGTGTGTGTGTGTGTGTGTGTGTGTATGCTATCCAGAAAGTATCCAGCCATGTAATATGAAATATAGAGGCACTTATGGCTGGACTTTTTCCAGACAGCCCTTGTATGTCATTCTCTTCATATCACACCACACACATGCACATACACACTTCCTAACCTTTCTTCATAATGTCCTTTACCCAGTCTGTCAATTATTCACTATTTGTTTATAAGGATTTGGATCAAAACTCAGCCTGTAGGAGAAAACTGCAGGTGAACTCAGTTCTGTTTTATTTTCTCTCCCTTCCTCACTCCCTAGAATAGGCAGATGGAGCCCTCAGGAAAATAGTCTTAAAAGGGGTTTTTCAGGATATGGGTCATGGCTTGAGGTTGGAGTGAGGAACAGCTGTCCGCAGGCTCCAGAGAAATAGCACTGTGGCAGAATTCTATGCACGACCCATCTGATAGGACGGCCCAAGGAGTTTTCACACTGTTCTTTGCTGTCCTGAATCTATGTTCATCAACAGTCCCCTCTTACCTGGAGATCTGTTTGGCTCAATGTCTGGGCTCAGTATTTTCTCTCTGTGTCCCCCAGACTCCCTGTGGTTCTTGGCTCCTTTCTCTTGCTTAGAAGACTTATTGCTTCTTTTTATGGCAGGAGTTGTACAAGCAGGAACCCTGGACCAGGGAAAGAGTCCTTGAGTTCTGAGCCATGCTCTCTTCCCACCATCTTTCCCCTTTTTATTCAGTCCCTTCTGAGGGTCCCACCCTAGGGCTCCTGAAACAATTCTAGGAGGTAATGACCAACCCTTCCTACCTCCAGTTTGTTACTAAGCCCCCAACTTCCTTGGACCTGTCACCTCTACACAGGTCTCCATGGAGCCAGCAGATCAAGGTTGAGTCTGCTCAGGACCTACCAGCATGGTAGATGACACTGGTGGCCCAGTTTTGATCCCTCTCTTCCTGCCAGTTACCTCTCTCATCCTATATGCAGATACTTTCCTCTCCCAAGTGATTTTAGCACTGATTCTATTGGTCTTCCGAACAAGAGCTTTGGTTGTGCTGCCAAGAATAAGCACAATCTTTCAAAGTCTTCTTCAGTCCCCATCCCCACTCCATCAGAAATCATGAAAACAAGGAGAACACATGGGGGCAGGGGAGGCACAAAAAGGGAAGCAGTTTGATAATGGACCTGGGATGTAGGGTGAAGGGAGTGGAGCAAATACCATTAAGCAAGCAAGTGGTCACATTTAATGACAGCAACCATCACTCTTACTTCCAGCCCCCTGTGCTTTAGAGTTCTCAAAGTGCTGTCGCAATAGCCAAGATACTGGGAAGATGAGGTCTCAAGTTAGGATAGAGTTTAGGAGAAGCCTCTGACTTACGTTTTTAGCACCTCATCTGCTTTATTTCTTTATTGTATATATTTAAGATGTACAATTTGAGGACTTGAAATGTGTATACATTGTGAAATAATCACAATCATGATAATTACTATATCCATCACCTCACATAGGTATTTCTTTGGTAGTGAAAAGAGAACTTACAATCTACTCTCTTAGCAAATTTTAAGTATATGGTATAGTATTCTTACCTAGAGTCAACACACTATATGAATACATTCGATCTCTGGAACTTACTCATCTTGCATAGAAAAACTTTATAGCCCTTGAGCAATGTCTCATTTCCCTCTCACCCAAGCCCTGATAGGTACCACCTACCCTCTGTTTCTCTGAGTCCGACAGTCTTAGATTCCACATATATAGATCATACAGCACTTGCCTTTCTGTGTCTGGCTTATTTCACTTAGCATAATGTCCTCCACGTCCATCAGTGTTGTCATAAATGATAGGATTTCCTTGTTGTGTTTTTTAAGGCTGATAATATTCCATTGTATATACATGCCACATTTTCTTTAATCACTCATCCATAGTAAACATTAGGTTTTTCCATTTCTTGGCTATTGTGAATAATGCAGTCAACAAAGGAGTGCAGGTATCTGTTAAAGAACAATAACTTTAATTCCTTTGGAGAGATAACCAAAAGTGGTATTGCTGGATCTTATAGTAATGCTATTTTACAGTCCATGGTTTAAAATGTTTTGAGAAACATCCAGTGTTATCCAGAATGGCTATACCAATTTACATTCCCACCAACAGTCTACCATGTTTTCCTTTTCTCAATATCTTTGCCAACATTTGATAGCTTCTTTTAAACTGAGATATAATTGACATATAGCATTAAAGTAATTTCAGAGGTGCAATGTAATAATTTTATATTTGTATATATTGTAAAATGATCACCATGATAAATCTAGTTAACATGCATCACCATACATAGTTACAAAATTTGTTTTCTTGTATGAGAACTTTTAAGATCTACTCTCTTAGCAACTTTCAAGTATGCAATACAACATTATTAACTACAGTTACTATGACATCCATTATATCCACATGATTTATTTATTTTATAACTGGAAGTTTGTGCCTTTTGACCTTTTCACCCATTTCACACACTCTCTATCCCCTGGGCTCTGACAACCACCAATCTGTTGTCTGTATCTATAAGCTTTGTTTGTTTCTTTGTTTGTTTTAGATTCCACACATAAGTGAGATCATAGGGCATTTGTATTTCTCTGTCTGATTTATTTCACTTAGCATAATGCCATCCATGTGGTTACAAATGGCAATATTTTCTCCTTTTATGGTTGAATAATATTCCATTGTATGTATGTGTGTGTGCCACACCTTTATGCATCTATTGTTGATGGGCACTTAGGTTGTTTCATAGCTTGGCTATTATAAATAGCTACAATGCATACTGGGGTATAGATGTTTTCTCAAGTTCGTGTTTTAGTTTTCTTTGGATAAATACCCAGAAGTGGAATTGCTGGATCATATGGTAATTCTATTTTTAAATTTTTTAGGAACCTCCATATTGTTTTCCATAGTGGCTGTAACAATTCATACTCCCATCAACCATGCTCAAGGGTTCCCTTTTCTCCACATTCTTGTCAGCACTTGTTTGTTTTTGTCTATTTTATGGTAACCATTCTAACAGATATGAGGTGATACCTTATTGTGGTTTTAACTTGCATATCCCTGATGATGAGTGAAGTAGAGCATTTTTTGTGTACCTGTTGGCCATTCTTGTATCTTCTTTGAAACAACATCTATTCAAGTCCTTTGGTCATTTTTCAATTGGGTTATTTGTTTTTCTGCTACTGAGGTGTGTGAGTTTCTTATATATTTTGGATACTAACCCCTTATCACATACATGGTTTACAAATATTTTCTCCAATTCTGTAGGTTGTCTTTTCATTTTGTTGAATTTTTCCTTTGTTGTGCACTTTTTAGTTTGATGTACTCCCACTTATTTATTTTTGCTTCTGTTGACTGGGATTTTGGTGTCATATCCAAAAAAATCATTGGCAAGAATAATGTCAAGGAATGTTTTCCTATATTTTCTTCTAGAAGCTTTACAATTTCAGGGTTTATGTTTAAGTCTTTAAACCATGTTGGTTTGATTTTTGTGCATGTTGTAAAATAAGAGTCCAATTTTATTCTTTTGCCTGTAGATATCCTGTTTCCTCAACACAATTGATTGAAAAGACCATCTTTTACTCATTGTATATTCTTGGCACCCTAGTTAAAGATTAGTTAACTCTATATGCATACCCTGATTTCTGTTCTCTCTATGAGTATTCTGTTACATTGGTCCATGTGTCTGTTTTTATGCCAATACCATAATGTTTTGAATAATATAACTTTGTAATATAGCTTGTAATCAGGATGTTTGACATCTCTAGCTTTGTTGTTCTTTCTCAAAATTGTTTGGCTATTTGAGGTCTTTTGTGGTTCCATACAAATTTGAGGGGTTTTCTTCTACTTTTGTAAAAAAATGTCGTTGTAATTTTGATAGAGATTGCATTGAATCTATAGATTGCTTTGGGTAGGGTGGATATTTTAACAATTGTAATTCTTCCAATCCATGAGCATGGAATACCTTTCCATTTGATTATATCTTCTTCAATTTCTTTCATCAATATCCTATAGCTTTCTCTGTATATATCTTTCACCTCCTTGGTTAAATTTATTCTTAAGGGTCTGTGTGTGTGTGTGTGTGTGTGTGTGTGTGTGTGTGTGTGTGTGTCTGTTGTTTTGTTTTGTTTTGAGAGAAGGTGAGGGGTGGGGGGAGCCTAGAGCCATCTCCATAGTTGTACGTCATTAGTTGTGACATAGTTTCATTCCACACATGTGGACATGGGGCTGGCTGGGGCAGAAATCTAACCAGGGACTCCCACATGGGAGGCAAGCACCAGTTACCAGTTGCTACACCACAGTTCAGCATATTGGTTTGAATGGGCTGGGGCCGGGATTTGATTCCCGGACATCACAGTTGCAAGGCAAACGTTCAACATGTTGAGCTATCCCAGCATCCCCTTAAGTGTTTTATTCTTTTTGATACTATTGTAAATGGGATTTTCTAATTTTTAAATTATTGTTGGCATTCAATATTATATCAGTTTCAGATGTACTGCATAGTGGTTAGACATCCATATAACCCACAAAGTGATCCCCCGATAAGGCTTGCACCCCACTTGACACCATATTTAGTTATTATATTATTACTGCTTATACTCTCTAAGCTGTACTTTACATTCCCCATGACTATTTTGTAACTACTAATTTGTACTTTTTAATCCCTTCACCATTTTTCCTCAGCCCCCACCTCCCCTTATGATGTGTTCTCTTTCATTTATATTTTTATTTGATTTTTTCTTTAACATATTAGTTATTTGGGAGTCTATCATTTAATTTCCCTGTTTCTGAATTTTCCAAATTTCCCCTTCATTGATCTCTAGTTTAATACCATATGATCAGAAAAGGTACATAATATACTATCAGTCTTCTTAAATTTATTAAAACTTGCATTGTGGCCCAACATATGATCTATCCTAGATAATGTTCTGGGTGCACCTGAGAACTATAAGTATTTTTCTGCTGTTGGATAGAATATTATATATATATCTGTTAGATTCAATTTGTCTATGATACTAAAATCTACTATTTCCTTGTTGATTATCTGTCTGATCTATCCATTGTTGAAAGTGGAGTATTAAAGTCCACTATTATTATTGCTGTCTATTACTCACCATAGTTTCACTTATAAAATATATGCTATGTATATTTAGGTGCCCAATGTTGGGTACATATATATTTAGAATTTAAGCCACCAGTTCGTCCTCTGTATCTATGAATTTGTTTCTGTTTTGTTTACTTATTTTGTTTTTTAGATTTCACATATAAGTGAAATCATATGGTATTTGTCTTTCTGTATGACTTATTTTGCTCAACATAATGCCCCTACGTCCATCCATGTTGTCGCAAATGGTAAGATTTCATTTTTTTAAATGGGCAAGTAATGTTTCATATATGTATACCACTTCTTTATCGAATGGATAAATCTTTTGATTGAAGTATTTAATGCATTTACATTTAAAGTAATTATTGATAGGTATGTACTTATTGTTATTTTATTGTTTTCTGATTGTTTTTGTAGTTCTTCTGTTTTTATTCTCTTGCTCTCTTCTCTTGTATGTTGATGACTTCCTATAATGTTGTATTTTGATTTCTTTCTCTTTATATCTTGTATATCTCTTGTATATCCCATGGAGTTCATGGGTGGACTCCACCTTGGTAGGATCTGTATCTGCTTTTTGAGATCCATGTGGTGGGTGCTATGAGTGCCCACCCCTTGTCTCTGCTCCTAGTTCCCCCCACACCTCTGATCGGGTTTGGGTGAGGCAACAGTAGGCCTCTTGGGTAATGTTTCAATATGCTGAGGAAACTGGGTGCTCATTTCATTCTCACTTTCCCCCATGGGAGAATCATAGGTGAGAGGTTCTCTCGGTGTTGAGCTGTGTTGCTTATGGGGCAGGGTAACATGGGAAAAGTTAAACTGTTTCTTCTTACCCTCTTTAATGTATCTATTCATGGATTTTCTTTTCTTTTTTTTTTTTTTTTTCTTTTTTTGCTTAAATGAGGTGCTGAAATCTCTTGAAATCTCTCCACTGGACTCTTGGTTTCCCACAGAGATATTCCTACTCATGGATGGTTATCAAAATTGATGTTTCTATGGGGAATATGAGGGTTGGAATCTCTTATTCTGCTATCTTGTTAATTTCACCCAGTGCCTCATCAAAATTATTTCATCCTTTCTTTCCAGAAAATCCAGTGAACAAACAATGAAACCAAAGGTGGGTAATATTTCCAAATACACTGGTTCCTTTGGAGCTCCTGGTTCCTAGGGAAAAATGGAGGAGAAGAGGCTGTGGCTACGAATCAGGAAAGCTTCCTAACAAGGACTATATCTTGGAGGATTTGGGCACTGTAGTTCCGAGTGCTTTTGACCAGTTGGTGGGTCATTGGCTACCAAGACTAGTAATACTTCAATGCCCTAACTACACTAGATGACTCCAGGGGCAGGCAGCCTATCCATATGGCCATATATTGATAAGGTGGGGAAACATATGAGTTTGTTTATACCTATCACCTACCAGCTATTTCAATAAATGACAGGAGATAAAATGGGCTAAAAAATGATTCTATAGAGTTTGAAGGAGAGTTTGGGCTGCCTGACAAGTGGGTTGACTTCAAGTGTCCATCTCAATTCCAAAAATGCCACGTATTCTATCAGTTTCATAGTGCGTTAATTCAGATTCTGGGAGTTAGGGTAATGGTGCCAATATTTGTCTCTTATTTCAATAGGAAATAGAGGTAACACTCACTGAAGCCCTGTGGGACCAGGTGAGTACAGCTGTCAGCAGCTTCACAGCATGGTGAGAGGTGGGAGAAGGAAGAGAGTTTAAGAAAGGAGCATATTTCTTTTTTTTTCCCCTTGAGTAATTCACTGATTGATGGTGAAGAATTAGCATACTCTCTCCCATCTTATTCTATTCCTCATCCAGTCCCAAATCTCCAGAGACTGCAGGCATCTATCCGTGCACCTTACCACCCCTTGTCAACATCCACCAGTCCATTCGATAAGCCCTCTCAGATATGTTTTCTCTGCCAGCCTTTTAATGAGAACTGTATAATGAATAGTTTAGATCTGATCCACTAGCAAGTATCTTTGGGCAAGTACTGAGAAAGCCATGTACTTTAACTCTCAGATGAGGAGGAGGCAAAGTTACCATTTTGTTATGAAAAGTAAAGATCCTAATTCTACTTCTGATCAGAAAGAAAGTTATTTTACCTCTGGAGCCAATCAAATTGTCTGACAAATACTTACTTGACCATTGCCCTTGATTCCTGCATCATAAAACATAATTTTCTGAAAGATCTGGCCCCTCCAGAATGAGTTAGCTTCAAAATAAACCTCTCAAAAAATAAATGAATCAACCTGAAGAGAAGTATTTAGTTTTATCTATTTGAATGCAAAATTAAGTCCATAAAAATTATTAATTTTTGTATAAGTCCTAGTGAACTGTTGTTTATGGAAGTAACATGCCAAGTGGTCCCATTGCTTCTGAAGGTCTTGCCTGGAACATGATTAAGATCTTGTCATTAGCACAGAGGAGAATGTTTTCTCCCATTGACTATGGCTGGAGAGTCTATATCAAGACATTAGAAGACATAAAAATTGGATTATCATTCAAATATAATTTTAGCATAATTTTAATAGTTGGAAGACCATTTTGCTGTAATTAGTTAGAATGGGAAATTGTTTTGTTTCTAAGCCTTTCTACTTGTTCTGAATTTCTTCTGAGTATTTTAATAAAGATTATAAATGAGCACAAATGCCATATTTGCTCTATGGCATCAGAGATTGCCAACAAAATTTTTTAAATGCTTCAAATTGTCCTACATATTCCCAAATTTATTGACAATAGTTTAACTGATAACAATGACTAATAGTAGAAAAAGTATGCCTGGAACATTCCTGTTGTTTAATTTACTAGGTTTAAGAGACTCAGATCTGCTACTTGTTGGGGAGTCATAAGTGTTGACAAGAAAGTAAAAGAATAAGAGTCTATACCTTGGATGTGAAGAATTCTTCCTTCTGTGGTTAAGAAAAAGATAATATTTTAATTTCATTTCAAGGAAATTAGATTAAATCATTTAAATCAGTTTACAGAAATCCAATCCAAAAAAAGGAGTCTTCCTTTGTAGAAGATAGATAAATCAGATGTTTGATAATAAATGAAACTGTTGACTGCTATCAAGAGAGTATATTGGGATCTGAAAAACTATGAGGTCACCACTGGGAATTTGTTGCTTACAGTCTTCTAACTAAAGCAATGCTATATATACGCAGTAAGTCTCAGAATCTATATGATTAAGCTGTGCTTTTTGAAATTCGTCTTAGAATACATTTAAGTTTAATGAATTTCAGAATAACATCTTTTAATATTATAAAAACTGATGTCTTTTTTATTTTGACAAAACATCCAGGGTTTCCCAACTACATGAAAATGACAATTAAGGTGGCCAATTCTAGAATACGAAAATGCCAGATTTTACTTTATATTTGAATAGTATATCGGTGCAATAGCTGGTTATGGCCATAAGATAACCAGAGTAAACTGTTGTGAACTTTCATTATACAGATATTTACTTGGAGTTTCTAAGGCTTTTCCTAAAATATTAGTTGCTTCGGCTTCCCAATCTTGACATTCTAATTGCATGCATATTTAAACTCTTGGATAGAGATGAGAATTAGAAGACAATTCATCACTTCTGAACCAACAATATCAATTTCCTATATAGAACCAAGCAGCAAAAGACTGGTTATTAAACCAATGACTACAGATTTTTTTTTTCTAATTAAAAATAAGCGAGTCTCCATAGCCTCTCCTGCAAGCCCTCATTGAACAATGTTATATAAAATCAACATTTGTATTCCCTGTGACTTTCAATGACTCTAAGTTTTATAGAATAAAATAATTTTTCTAATTAAAGTGCTGTATTAGAATAACTATTTAATGCTCCCATAATTATTATACAGTATTAGCTAAAGAGTGGGTTGCGAATATAAGGGTCAGAAAACAATCCTGTTGGGAACCAGTACATAATTGGACACCTACAACATAATAAAGGGTGAATATGATATAACAAAGCATGAACAAAGAGTTGCTGAGAGACAACAAATTAACAACTGGCACAGTCCACTCTACTGACTATTCAGCTTCCATATGCACCCTTATACACATGTTAAAACTCCTGAGTATCAACGAAACCAACTCTTTCCACCAAACAAGATGCAGCTATCTGTCTTAAAGTCCTCATCCTTTCCTCAAAATGAGGTTTAATGAGATTTCCAACAGTCATTGCAGACATCTATGGCTGGGTGAGAGTGTGGATATATATTTAATTTTACATAAAACTGCCAGAGTCTTTTTCCAAAGTAATCATGCAATTCCACACTCCTTCTAACAATGTATGAGAGTCTCAGATGCTCTATATTCTCACCGACATTTAGTATTGTCCTCTGGAATATTATAATCTAAATATAAATATGTGTTCAACAGCTATGCTTAGCTTTGGAACAAAGACCAATTAAAAACAAATAAAATATAACAGTGGGTTTCATTTGCATTCCTTTCACAACTCAGTTCTTTTTAAATAACTTTCTGTATTTTACCCGTTCACCATATGGAGAAATGATGGCCCAAAAACTATATGCAGAGTGGAAGTCAATAGGATGTGTTGCTGGAGCTGAGGAAGCCATAGTCTCTTGGCATTCACATTCTACGGCCTAATGACTGGGGGATTTTATATATCAAATCCCTTCATAACGAAGTCTCTAATATTAATTTTTCCATATGTTTTTTGTCTTCTGTCAGGTGCTAATGGCTTTTAGGGATATACAAAAGGAGGTGAGATTAAATTTTAATTCGATAAATTCCCTGGCCACATCACTTTCCCTTGCTCCTGTTCTTTCCATCCCCTACTGTGATGTTGACTCTGATCAAGCTTTTAGATTGTTTCTTTGTCTGGTGATTTCTCCCTTTAAAGAGTAGCACTGACTTGTCGGTCCAGGAAGCTAAGGCAAGAAGGTGCCTGACAGTTCCCTCGTGGAAATATCATCATATAGAGAGAAAATTGTAGCTACCAGAACTTCTCTCAGCAAGAATACTCATGCAGTTATATGAAATGCTGATAAGTGACTATCCCTGAAATGCCCAAATGATAAATTGCCGTATTAAACGAGTTTATCTATTAATTGCAGTGAAGTGCAAATAAGAGGCCAGAGTTAAACTTCTTTGCTAACAGAAAGAACCCTCCTCCTCTGCTTTTCCTCCATGCAGATTTCAGCCTGTCTTCTACACAAATACTGATCAAATATTTTAAAATATAGTCAAACATGTATTGTTATTGGCTTGTCCCAGATACCGTGTTGTTATATTAGCTTACTCAGGGTATTGACATGTCTTGGTTCTACCGATCCTGCTGTCCCACCAATTTTTTTTTTTTTTTTGAGATTTGTTACGTTAGAGAGCAACAGGCACTATTTATACAATTACTTATTAACAGTCTAGTTACATAGACAAACACACACATAATTTAGAACAAGTGCTAATGTTATAAAACCAGTGCAAATGGGAAATTTTGCACAAATTTCTTTTGTTTCTCTGAGTAAAGATATTGTTTCATTAAAATTAGAATCTAAATATAATATGAGCCTCCCATGATCTCCCTTCCTAATTGGGGAGAAGTGATTAATAAACAGCGTGAGAAGGCACTGAAAATAAACTTCCTCTATTTTACTATCTGGACCACTCTTGACCTAACAACTAAGCCCCTTTCTATAGTCCAAGAAGTGATGTCATTGGACCCTGCTACTGTGTCTGGGACTTACTCTAGGGAAAACGACAGCAGACTTTGTCTACATCTGGCTGCAAGTAGGCAATGAGTAGAGATCAGAAGCTTCATATTTTCACCCAAGTTTTGCCTTGGGGTCCAGGTGCCTCTACCGGAGCCAGAACTTTAGTCCCATAAGGCATGAGTCTCCTCCAGGAAGAACTTGAACTAGTGAGAGGAAGAGGCTTGTGCCTAAGTGGGACTTGTGTGTGTTGCTTTCTACTCCTCTCAGGGCCCAGGTGGAAGTGAAAAGTCCCGTCTGACATCCTCCGTGCTGAAACTCTCTTCTAGTGTTTCTTCATGGAGTCAGTCAGACACAATCCCTGCCCTCGTCGGTCCCCTAGACTGGTGCAGACAAAACAAGACATTCTAGTCCAGCCTTACTTACAAGGGCACTTTTTATACTTAAATCCTGAGAAAAAGAAAGTCAAACAAAAGATAGCAGGAAAAGGTAGAATTAGAATGTACTTTCTTTCTGATTAGGCAAACATTAAGACCCAGCCCTAGATCATTTTGTTATATAAAAAAGCCATCCATTTGGCTGTTAGGAGTACAGGGGTCCCAAAGAGTATCAGCAGCAGCTATTTACTTTGGGATTAGTAAGGAGGATATTTTTAAAGGTCCTTCACAGATACTTAAAGGTTCAATGGGGAAATGATAAAGGCCAGAAAAGGGACAGCAGAAAGACCAGAAAAAATAAGAGGAGAGGTCACTGTATGAGTAATTATAATTGTAAGAAATTAATTGTGTGTCTCCCACCCCTAAAGAGGTACCACTTGTCCTACTTATTTATTCATTATCCAACAAACACTTATTGAGCATATGCTATATGTAGGGCATTACGTTAAGTGGTTTGATGTGAGAAATACAAAACAACACAAATGCTGCTTTCAGGAAACTTAGAATTCAATTCCATTACCAAGGAGCGCATATTTCCCACATAGACATCCCTATGTTAAACTAAGTCGATAGCTGATATACTAAAGGTCCAGAGAACACTGGCCCAGGAGTCTCTGAATCCTCTGAATTCTCATTATTTTTCAGCTGCAGGAAGATGCCCAGATTCGAGGTAAAGGAGCAGTATTCCAAGGTTTGAATAAGCCAAGAGTGGTGGGAGGGAATAAGGAGGAGTTCATCCCAAAGTCTCACGGTGGGATCTTCCATTTACTAAGAGCTAGAATCCAGGTCCACTTTTCCTCTCCTGTTTCAGACAAACTAGTAGTCATTGGCTTCCCTTGAACTTCCATGAGCACTGCCAATCTCTCTTCTGTGCAACCCAGTTACCTTCACAGGGACAGCAACATCCCTTTCTCCCTTGGGATGGCTGTTAAGGGCCTGAAGACACTCTTGGCCCTCAGTCAGACATGGCCCTCTTCCATAGAGAGACAGCAAACACAGAGGTGAGCAGCTGCCCAGCTCCACTGCAAAGGCTAAGCAGAGTTGGCGTAGTGGTTGAACAGTGAGGAAGTTAGAACAGAACAATTATTCAAGGTGATCACGTTATAGTTCACAAATGCTCAGATGCAAATTCTAGTGTTTCAAGAAAATACTCAAAACACCCAGGAGCCTAGAATTATAGCATAAAAGCCATATTTGCAGCACTTTCCTTCACCCATGCAAGAAGAAACTATAAATCAGGGCTTTTCAAATGTTTGCATGTAGGAGTTATGATCAAAAAATACAATGAATGCTTAAATTTAAAAAAAATTATTACAATAAAAGACACGTTGCCACTAATTCCTCTCAAAATACTCCCCTTTGCTTCAAACACACTTGTCCCATCTTTCTTGCCACTTTCTGAATCAGTTTTGGAAGTCTCTTTCATAAATATCTTCAGTTGCACTGCCATGACTACCTCGGTGCGCTGAATAAATTCAAAACATTTGTGTTTCACTGTCATTTTGGCTCTGGCAAAGAACCAGAAGTTGCACGGTGCCAGATCCAGTGAATAAGGTGGAGGAGGACACACCATAATGTTTTTATTTGACGGAAATTTATGTTCATGCATTATTTGTTACCCATGATTTACAGCACACTTGCAAACACATCTTCTCTCAACCATAGCTCACCACTGACTGCACCAAACAAGTTGAAACTTGTCACACACTCTTACTGAGGTTTAATGTGTCACTTCCCATATTGAAGATCCCTGCCTTTCCATTGGATGGCACATGGCAGCAGGATTCACCATCACCATGTTTATTTTTATTACACCTAAGATATAAACCACCTGGGTACCTTGTTGAAAAAGTAGACCTGAATCAACCTTAGACCTCTAAGGTTGGCCTGAGGTTCTGAGAGTCTATATTCCTAACAGGCTCCCATATGATACCAAAACTGCTGATACTTTGCATATCAAGGATATAAATGATTAACACTAGTGAAATATCCTCTAATGTCAGAATGAAATAAGATTTAATTCAGGGACTTCCAAGTCCCATGGAAAGACTGAGGAGACTTCAGATGTGGGTACAGGAATCAGAAAGGAGAAAATTAAAAGGAGAGTCTGTCTATTCAGGGGTGTCTCTGGGAATTGCAACTACTCTATGGTTTTCTAGCCCCTCCACAAAATGAAGCTCATAAAAGTCTGAACCTTCTTTGAGATCTTTTTTATTTTTTAATCTTTTATTTATTTATTTATTTATTTATTTATTTATTTTTGACAGAGAGAGAGCAATACAGAGACAGAGACAGAGAGAGAACTGAACTGGGGGAGTTCCCAGTTCAGCATATGGTTCCGCATGGGCCGGGGCCGGGATTTGATGCCTGGTCCCCGGCACTGCAAAGTGAGCTCAACCCACTGAGCCACCCCGGCTTCCCCGGAGATCTTTAAATAGAGTCAAGCCAGAAAGAATCCCTTCTGGTCTTTCTCCAAGCCTGATCAATCACCTCCATTCCACTCCAGAATGATAAGGAAATATGGCCAAGCTGAATCCATCATGAGATACAGAGGAAAATTTTCTTGGCTGCTGATCCCAAAGGATCAACAATTCAAAAGAGCCAAGCTTACCTCTCAGCTTGAAGGATGTTCCTCTTCATTGAAAGAGGGCTGATTTCCAAAAATGGTCATTGCAGGGCACTGGGAACACCCACCTGATGACCAGGGATGTAAAAATGTGGATTGAGGACCCTACCTACCGCTATTGTTTTTCTACTTCCTAAAGGAATGGGCAGGGGGAGAGATTCAGGTTAAGATGAGGAGAATTCTAATTTTACTGTATTCATTTTCCATATAAAACAAAAAAGTAGACAAGTGAGAAACCAAGGACCTGCTCCAGTGACAATACCCTGGAACTGAGGCATGTAGCAAACTCTTAATGCCCAGCACTGGTTAAACAGAAGTCTGGTAGCCATGATTTACTATGCAAGTGACCAGATGCCACATTCTGCACTGCCTCTCTGACAGGCCTGTAAGTCTTCAACTGCCCCAATAAGGTCTGGCCTCTCCCACTCTGGCTGGCTACACTCCAAACTAAGAGCTCAGCTCTCAGAGTTCTTAGGGAGACTTTCCCAGACACCTGTAACAGAATGGCTTCTTCCTGTGTCCACCTCAGGGATGAGCAATGGATCCATGACACCTATTTCACCTGCATCGAGGTCTAGGTAAGTGGCTTTCTTTTAATAGTCCCTAAGGGAGGTGGCACCCACCCAGATAAGGGTGCAGTGTCTAGGAATCTAGCAGGCTCTGAGCCTTGAGCCTTCAGAAGCCTGTGCATCCACCCACTCTCAACTCATGATGAACTACAGAGCCAAGGCCTCCTCCCTCATCCTCATCCTTATTAGAAATCCCTGGAATCTCAGGATCAGTCCTGGACCTCACAATAATAGATTTTGAGAGAGTCTCTTCATTCAGTTGAGAGAATAAGGGAACATACTGATAGAATAACGAGTAAGAAAGAAAAGCTATGAAAAAAAGCTAGTAAAAGTTGGAGAGTTGGGGAAGCCGGGATGGCTCAGTGGGTTAAGCGCTCACTTTGCAGCGCTGGGGACCGAGGATCGAATCCCAGCTCGTGCGGAACCATATGCTGAACTGGGAGCTCCCCCAGTTCAGTTCTCTCTCTGTATCACTCTCTCTCTCTCTCTCTCTCTCTCTCTCTCTCTCTCTCTCT
>PVKE010019288.1:0-28629 GCA_004027555.1 Craseonycteris thonglongyai | reverse complement strand
CTGATGATCTAAGTTAAAACCCCTTTGAAATACCAGAAATAATACCCTTCCAAGGGGGGGATTAACCCTCAAGAGAGCATGCAATCTTGTTAACTATCCTGTAACTTTTCTTTTTCTTTTTATTTATTTAGTTTTATTTTTGACAGAGAGAGGGAGAGATACAGAGACAGAGAGAGAACTGAACTGGGGGAGCTCCCAGCTCAGCATATGGTTCTGCACGGGCCGGGGCTGGGGCCGGGATTCGATCCCTGGTCCCCGGCGCTGCAAAGTGAGCGCCCAACCCACTGAGCCACCCTGGCTTCCCCCTATCCTGTAACTGAATCTCAGCCTTGCTTTCTCTAATCTTCCTTAGGTTCCCTCCTTCATTTCAAATGCAAGAAAGAAGCTGCAAAACTGTTATTCTACAGATCACTTGGGATCTTCCTCCCAAGTATACGAGGGCTGTCCTGAAAAAAAAAACAACAACCCAGTCACATATGCCTCCATTTTTCATATTACATGGCTAGATACTTTCCAGACACCCTTTGTATGTAGTCAGTTTGGCTCAGATACACTCTTATAAAAACTTCTTTACCGGTTTGGATGTTTCTTGTGTTGACAAGTCCAGGATACCCCATTTCTCCCTGAAAGTTCAGGCACAATGCTGTTCAAATGTTTTGTTCCCCAAACAAAAGGAGCAGTCTCTCTAACATTGTGCTCCTGATCTGAGACAAAAACATGAATTTCAACCTAAGACTCTTCCTACCACTTGCTATCATTATCATCGTGAAACAGAACAGGCATTTCTTTTTTTTCCTTTTTTTTTTTCAAGATTTATTTTACTGTTTTTGAGAGAGAGAGAGAGAGAGAGAGAGAGAGAGAGAGAGAGAGAAGGGTGAGGGCCCAGAGCAGTCTCCATAGTTGTATATGTCATCAGTTTTCAACACGGTTTCATTCCACACAGGTAGGCAGGGGCTGCAGGAACCAGGCTGGGGGTCTTCCACATTGGAGGCACACCCCTTCGAGCCAGGGGCCAAACCAGGGGGTGAGAATCAAACTGGGGGCCTCCCGCATGGGAAGCACACCCCAGTTCAGCACATGGGTCTACACAGGCCGGGCCGGGACTCAATCTTCGGTCCCCAGGGCTGCAAAGTGAGCGCTTCACCCACTGAGCCATCCCAGCTTCCCCATTTCTTGCTATAGGTAGATAGAAGGGACATGTATTTAGATGTCAGTATCATCATGTACCTTCCTCAGAACAACAGTAGTATTCAGTCGTCCTTCACTGCTGGATCACAACCCCCACCCCACTGAAACTCACCCTCACTCAGAGGGTACCAGGCAAGCCAGAAGCACACACAGTTCAAAAATCTTACTCACTTTTGTTTCCATTTCGAGAAAGCCAGCAGGAAAAGCCCACTTCCAAAACAAGCCAATGCGGAAGTGATTATTAGCATTATGAACAGATTCTTTTGTATATTTGAATTACCCGAAGCATGCTTTATTGGGCGTGTGTACATGACCAACTACTTGAGGAATAGCCCTCATAAAAACATAACTGTCCATGAACTTCATTTCTGTAGCATGCACTCTGCTTTAATCCAAGCTAGCGTTGTGTATCCTGATAGAACCACAACTCACATGCATTCTTTGCTCAGATCTTCCTTCCTGTACATATCCTGTCTCTCTCTCTGCTCCTTCTAATCCTTAAGCCCATAGGTTCTGGTGAACATCAAATTCATCTACGAATACAGCGTCAGGCCTCTCAACCATGACTAGGATATGATCACTAAGCTTCAAACTAGAAAAAGGTTTTAGTCAAACACACATAACACCTTGGCCTCAGGTTTCAGCTCCAGATTTACGGGAGTGGAACAGTCCACAGACCATGCATGGACCGCGCGCCCTGGAAACAGCACCAAGCAAAGCCATGATTGACAGCAGGACCGGAAGTCATGATTCACTGCTCCCCACATAGTCCTGACTAATCAGTCACGCCCAGGACCCCACCTCTCCTAGTGACCCAGATTCAAAATTTTTCCCTTACACAACCTAGCCACCGGAGGACCTTGGGAAGCCAGGGTTTTGAGAGCATGAACTCACCTGTGTCTCCTGGCTTGACTCCAACTCCTTAAATAAATCTTTCCTTTCTTTGCTGCAAACTCCTGCTTGTGTCTTTTTGGGCTCGGATGCATGCAGGCTGCTGGGCCCTTTGAGTTTGCATTAACGAAAATGGTAAGTGTCGTGGTCATGGTATTATTATTATGTTCATTATTATGGTCATTAGTACTAGTGTGCCCATACTACAGATGAGTAAATTGAGTCTCAAAATATTTATATAGCAAATCTAAGATGACAGAGATGGTAAGTGGTAAGATGAGGTTTGTTCATGGGTCTGTGTCATCAGTAACATATTTTCATTGATTTACCACATTCTTTCTTTTTAGTCTATTATTTTAAGCATTATTTTAAATAGTGTACAATGCAAGGAAATGTCTAATAACTATGATAGCAGTGGATAAAACAGGCATAAACTGATTGGTCTAAGCACAGAAATGTCCCTGAAATGCGCCAAATCACATTTTAAACTGTCGAGTATAGAGTCACCCATAAATTATACTCTAAGCCTTCAGATGAATTTTTAACATTGTAAGTTAAAAAAAGAAAAAGCACTGCATAAAAATTAAAGAGATTCACATTGCTGGTTGCTTTTTGTAAAAATTGATTGAAAAATTCCAAATTAGATTAATAATTATAAAATGTTCACAATACTCAAAATTTTAACCTTGACTGTTTCAAGGCCCGGTTAATCGTGGTATAAATACAAACTGTTTCTCCAGGTTTGCTCCAAGGATGGTGGAAATACAACCGCTTTAATTACAAAGAAGAGTTGGATCCTCTGATTGAAGCATTCCACATTTTGAAATAAGACTGGTAAATTCACTACACTCCATGTATTTATTCATGAACACCAAGTAAAAAGAATGGATAAAAAGAGGTAAGAAGAGAGAGAATAAAAGCATAGTGTACTCCTCTAAGCCCAGCGAGTAGAAAGTTTCAGAAAAAGGAAGAAATCAATGCCTGCAAATCCAACAGATGGTCTGAAAAATAAGAAATAAAAATTGTCCATCCACCATAGACACTGGGAAGCCATGGAGACCCTTAAGAAGAGTTGTTTTAGTGGAGTGGTAGGGACAGAAGCCAGACGGTTTTGTGAATGCTGACAGTGGCCCAAGTTAGTCCAAGGATTACCATGTCAAAACAAATTTAAGGTAGATTATTGTCTTTAGAAAATCAGTAAGACACCACACTTTATTGGTTTTTTAAAACAGAAAACAAACAGCGCTTCCAATTAAAATCCCATTTTCTGCTTGCTTTACGTCTTTTTAATAGACGTATATTCTATAACTTGACCTAAAGATTCTTGAGCAGATTAAGTGCCACTGATTGTCATATTCCCATTATTGTATCAGAGTGGCGGCTATTAAATGCAAATCAAAGGAAAGAGTAATGTCGTATAACACAAAGATTGTATTTAATGAGATCTGACATGAGTCCAAAAGATTAAGCATGAAAACGAGTGTGCATTAAAATCGGTTGGAAGCAGTTTGGGATCTGCAGGTACACACATGCACACATCTGTCTCTTGAGCCACTCCTTTGAAAGTATTTTAAAATTCTATTTAAGAGGGTTTTGCTCTGTTCCTGGAGCGAGAACCCTCATGGCAACTGGGTGGGCTAGGTCATTTGTTTTCCTGAGAGCCCTTTGAACCAATCAGGAGACAGATAATCTTATTAGACCTCTGTGGGCTTGTATTTCTTGATGGAAGTCTAGAGAAGTCATGGGTAGTACTTTAGTGTGTGCCAGGAACCGCTTATATTTCAGTTGTGCAAGGTCAGATCTTAATTTAACCACCAACTGGGTACTTAATTTTAGATACACATAGGAACACATTGGCTCCCAGGCACTTCCTCTGGTTTAGGAAGGCAAGGCCCTGGGTAAGAATGACAAGATGACCATTCCAAAAGGTGAGATTATGAAATATTTGATCTGTACCTCACCACCTAGCTTATTTAGTCATTTAGGATCAGGAATATTTTAAACAAATTGAAATATGTATTGTGGTTGTTTCTCATTCCTTTCTTTCCAGTTGATCCCCGATTGGCTTGCCTGCTGAGGGCCTTTCTAATTACAGAATGCAGCCAGGTCTGTTTGGTTTGTTTATAGAGTATTAACTCAATTGTATAGTTACTAAGCATAATAAAAACAGTATCATGAGAAAAACAGATCAAGATTAAATATGCTTATTCGGAAGTGTCAACATACACACTGTGGAATGCCAGAAGTGCTTTTAGCATGCCCTAGTTTCTCAGGGAAAAAAAATTAAATGAGTTTTGTCAATAATGAAAGTATATTTTTATTAAGGCCTTTTCATCATTGATAGCAAAAGATGGATGCTTTATATAAATTAGATTTTTAAAAATCCTTTGAAATTCTGTTAAATTCGGTGAAGAACAGAAACTCAATAGAGATGAAGTTTGCTTCTGCACATTATTAAATCATAGAATCTTGGAGTCCTTAGTTCGTCTGATGCTATCACCCATCTGGTTCATTAATGAACAGATGTCTTCTAAGGTACCCTCCACATCTAAAATGAAATGATGTCCATGAAATAGTAGAGATGTGGACAGGGAATGTCTAACACTGCTTTATGCTGAGAATATTCTATTCTTGACATAAAATATAATTTTAGATGTCTATTGCTTTTATGGGATCATCTTCTCTTTAAATGAAAACAACCAAAGTATTTATATTTCCACTGGATTTGTTTGATAGGTTTGCTTAAACATTTTTTAGAACAATATTTCTGTGGCTTACGAATACTAGGATTATAAATGAAAACCACTTTTCATTAATTCTGTGAGAGTGGCTGAGTCATCAGTTAGAGTGGACTGTAGTGGGAACACTCGTGCGGCTCCAATGTCAAACGACTGGGCTTATCTCCACATCACCACCACTCCCTCTGTGTGTGTGTGCTTGAGCAAATGACCTAAAAATTATCTGACCACTCAATGCCTCAGTTTCCTCATCTGTAAAATGGGGAGAAAGTGTATTGCAGAAATTAACATAATCTATTGAAGGTACTTAGCATCAAACATGTCACAGGTAAGTATTCTGTGGATGACACATCTAATAATTATTAAGTTCAATAAAATAAATATTGATTGAGGACTTGCTGCATGCTTGACTTTCAGCAAAATCCAGGAATGAAGAGGAGAGATTGTTGTTTCTGGGGAAACATCTGGAATGTATAAAGTCAGCACACTCCCTGAGGGCCTGGATCCCATTGTCTGTGTCCAGCACTGTGGCTGGGACACACACACACGGAGTACCTATTTTTGAAAAAGAAAAAAATTATTTTAAAGATTTATTTTATTGTTTGAGAGAAGGTAAGAGAGAGAAAGAGAAGGTGGGAGGTCCCAGAACAGTCTCCTAGTTGTACATCATTAGTTGTGATATAGTCTCATTCTACACAGGTGGACGTGGGGACACACAGGGTGGGAACTGAACTGGGGGCCTCCCACATGGGAGGCGAGAACCTTCACCACCATCCTGGTGGTTACCAGTTGTGCTGCAGTTCAGCATATGGGTTGCACAGGCCGGGGCAAAGATTTGATCCTCAGGCCTTGTGGTTGCAAGGCTAGCACTCAGCCTGTTGAACTATCCTGGCATCCCGAGTACTTATTTTTGAGTGAACGAATAGGATGTTCTGAAATTCCTTAGGAAAAAAGTAATAATCACTGAGAACTGGTGAGCCAACTCCCTTACGTCTTTTCAATATAGTAGAGAAGGGGAATGTAGTAGATGCTGGGCCTCTGTATTTCAACACGGACTTTCACACCATCTCTTGACAATGATCTTGTTATCAAAGAGGAGGCATTAATAGTAGATGTTGGTGTCTCTGGAGGATTTGTAGCTAGATAAACATATTTTCTTGAAGGGTGCTAAATAATAGATCAATATCAGGCTGAAGGCCTCTGTCCTATGCCAATTTCTATTCAACATTTATCATTATTAGTGGAGCAGATGGACATACAGAAGACATGCAAATAGATCTGCAAATAGAGCAATACTTGGAGAGGTAGAAAATGCATTAGATCTTAGCACACTGGAATAAAGGTCAACTCTAAACAAATGAATACCGGTAAGTAAAGTGTAATAAGATTAAATAAAGAATCTTGCACAGAATCGCATAGCAATAATGTTGGGTAAACATATGACTCATAGAATTTGGGGCAACAGGGATCTGAATCGAGTGTGTAACATGATAGCCCCCAACTTCATCTGAGCTTGGGCTACATTAACAGATCTACAGTGTCTAGAAAAAGGGAGGTGGTCACCCCTGCTGAATGTTGTGTTGTTTGACTGAAGCTGTTGTGAGAAAGTGGTTCAGAGCCACTTTTAGAAGGAGATGGATAAATGAGTATGTTTGCAGAAAAGCAATCAAGATGATGGAGGAAAGTGAGCCCACGTCACAAGAAGAACAGTTGTCCAGCCGTGGGAGAAGACAGTTCAGTGGAGATATGATAGCCTTCCTGGGAGATGTTTAAAGGGCTCTAGTGTGACAGAAGACAACATTTTTCTCAGGGGAGGCTTCAAGGAGTAGAACCAGGATCAGAGCAATGACTTGAGTAGGAAGAGTCAACTAAAATGTTTCTCCTAATTGTTAAAGCTGGCTAACGATGAAGGAGTGTGGAGATAGAGTAAGCTTGTCATCATCACTTTGGTGTTCAAGTTGAGGTGGAAAAATTGCTTGTTGGGCAAGTTGTAAGTGGAATTTATGGGGGAGGCTACCTCATTGCCTTTAACTTTGAAGTCTGATGATTCTACAGAAAAGGAAGAAGGTAATAATGAATGTGTCAGAGTGCCTGTTTGAGGGTGAGGTGGAGAGCTAACACGGTCAAGCAATCTTTAAAATTCTACGTGTACTTCCCCACCCCAGAGGTGTTCAATCACAGAACATTACCAGGCAATGTTTATTGACCACTTGCAAAGTGTCAGACACAGCTAATGAGACAACTAATTTAGGAGGCCAGAATTTAAATGAAGGTTTGTCTACTACACTTAACTGACTCAAGCAGAAAGAAATCAATGGCCTGTATCTGATTTCAAAATAAGATATGAAGAAATGCAATGGCTCCTCATTGTCTGAGTGAGTTTCAAATGGAAAAAGATTTGATTTGAACACAAGACAGGAACTTCCACCACATCAAGCAAAATACACCGTGTCCAGGAACATATATTTCTGGACAGAGAATATACATATATGTAGATGAATATAGGGATGTATATGTACAAATACATATACATATATACACAATCTGTATTAAGGTCTAGACATATTTAATTTTTTTAAATTTATTTTTCAATTACATTTAACCTACAATATCATTTTGGTTTCAAGGGTACAGCATAGTGATGAGACCGTAATATAACTTACAAAATCCTTCTTGCATTACATCTGGTTCCCGTATGACACCATCTACAATTATTACAATGTCATTGATTACATCTCCTATGCTGCACTTTATATCCCTGTAACCATCCCACGATTAGCAATTTGTGCTTCTTGATTTCTTCTCCTCCTTCACCCATCTCTCCAGCCCTCCTCCCACCACCCCGAACAAATCCAGCACCCATCTGAAACCACACACCATCACTGTAACATAACTGACTATGTGCCCATGTTATACCCACATTCCCATAACTATGACTTTGTAACAAGCAAACTTAACTTCCCAGTTCCTTCGCCTTATTTCACCTTCTCCCCCAACCTGCCTCCCATCTGACAACAAACCAAATGCTTTCTATATCTATGAATCTGTTCCCATTCTGCTTGTTTATTTTCTTCTTTGGGTTTCATTTGATTTTTATTGTTATTGTTATTGTCGCTAATGAATGTAGTCCAACATTTTTTACTCACTCTACAACTCAGTTGTGTAAACCAAATGGAGCTATTTTATTGTCAGTAATTGGCCTCACCTCCCTCAGGAGCTGCTACTCAGTAATTAGTCGAAAATAAACTTCTGGTCTCACGCTGAGAGAGACAATAACGTAGAGGATGAAGCCATGGCTTGGATGACTTGAGTAAATGGATCCATCTTTCAGATTTCTGCTCTCCCCCAAACCAGTAATCTGTCTCTACCAGGTTTCACCTGCTTGACTATAAATTTCGGCAATTTCCTCTCTTCTCAACATCCCCAAGGTCCCTGGTTTGCCAGGAAGTGACTTAATCTCACCACCTGTAAGGCTCAGCCTGGGAGTCCAAGGCCAGGTGGATTTTCAAGAAGGCTTTGGCTCCTAAAGTTAATTCTAGTTCCTTCAAAGTGACTGGTCATGTCTGATTAGATGAACGTCATCCCTATACATTACACTTTATCCATGGGCTTAAATATACTTCAAAGATATACATTTTAATAATAGGATAGTTTTTTATTGATTGAGTATACAATCATGTCTTATACAAATCCCATCTTGTTGGACATTTTATATTGTTTTGAATGTTTTGGCAGTTTAAATATGCCTAAGATGAACATTTATTTACATGTGCAGATCTTTTTCCATACATTTGATTAATTTCATAAGCGATATTCCTGTTATAGATTCAGAATTACAGGCAAAGGTAAAGCTTTTTAAAAATCATATTATCATACTAAGTTGTGATAAGGGCACATCTATTAAATAACCTCTTCATGGGCTATACCTGCTCTAGTCCTTTCTTCTCTATGTTTATATTCCCCTAGAAATCCACATACTTGTAAACCTAAAGCGCCTTTCCAATCTGTGTGTCTCATTTTCAAAAGCTAGCATGCACCTTCCTACATCTCTATCATAACTTAATTTGACTTGGAAATCAATAATAAAGAGTAAAATTTTCTAATTTTTTAATATGAAACTAGAGATAAGCAAAACTAGTATGACAGGTTTTGATTCTAGAGTGTTTACCTAGAAATTAAGCCTCAGTTAGTATAGTCCCAACTGGAAATGAACTAACTTGGCAAAAGCATATGTATGACATAGAGAGAAAACACAAACTTATTCTATTCTTTTGCTAATTTTTAAAAAGTATATAATTGATCATCTGATTATTTGTGCAGGGAATGGATAGTGAATTCTTATCACATATCAGATATCATACTTAGTGTCTAGAATCCAATATGTCCCTTTTGACTTAAAATGTTGAGTTGTATCTTTTTGAGGCAACATAAAATGCAGTACTTGCTTTCTGCACTAAGATAGATATAAAAAGATAAATAGATGATAGGTTGATAGATAAGATAGATAGATAGATAGATAGATAGATAGATAGATAGATAGATGATCGTTATAAATTTGTCAGCAGAGCAGGGGAAGCTGGGATGGCTCAGCAGGTTAAGCTCTCACTTCATAGCCCGGGGACTGAGGATGAAATCCTGGCCCGTGTGGACCCATATGCTGAACTAAGGTGTGCTTCCCATGTGGGAGGCCTCCAATTTGGTTCTCGCCCTCCCTCCCCCAGTTTGGCCCCTGGCTCAAGGGGACATGGCTCCCATGTGGGAGGCCCCCAGCCCTGCGTGGCCCCCGCCCACCTGTGTGGAATGCAACCATGTCAAAAACTGATGATGTACAACTATGGAGTCCGCTCTGGGCTCTTCCCCTTCTCTCTGCCTCTCTCTGTTTCTGTTTCTCTCTTTCTGTCAAAAACAGTAAAAAGGAATCTTTAAAAACAATTTATCAGCAGAAAAAGTTGTGCTGTTAAGGTGGATGCTATTTTAACTGGTCTATTTCTCCCTGTCATCCATAGGATTTCTCTCTAATAGAAGAGGTAACTACCACAAAGATGGAATTGCTTACTTATGACTTGTAAATAGAAGTACCCAATTCTGACAGATTGTACCTCTCTCTGAAATCTCTTGGGGATTGTGGCCTTGGTCACTGAAATCAGCCTAATGAAGCTATTTATCTGATTTGCTACTTTTTGCTACAAGATTCTGATAAAACAAGTATGTAGCCACAAAATAAAAAACATTATAAAAAAAGTTATAACAAAATTTTATGTTTATTTCAATATATCTTTAAAATAATATATAGGAATGGTCAAGATGCAGAAAAAAATGAGAACAGGCATTGTTTGGTACATAAAAACTGAATTTTCTTAACAAAGCCAAAAAATAAAAATGCCCTTTAACTGTTATTGCTCTTCCTGTGACAGGACACATCCTGACGATCCTCTCTGGGGTCTCCAGCAGATGAGCTCATTCCTTAAGAACTGCAGCTGTTTTGAGGTAACAGAAAATCTTCTCAGGATGTCAGGGTCCCCCCTACCCCATAGCGGAACCTGCACCTCTGTCAGAAGCTCAGGGTTTGTGTTTGGGCTGGCCTCGTATAAAACTGAATAGAATCAGATTTTACTATATTGCTTTTTTCCTATCCTTCTATCACCTCCCACACGACTCAGTCTTAGAGCCTCGGCCATCTTCCCTAGCCCATGTGACCCTCAGTAACTCCTCCAAAAAGATCCTGCTTCTACCCTGGAGGCCAGCATGGGCTACTGGCATTTTATAAGGGATGCTGGGAGTTGAAAGAAGGCTCCCTAAGGCAGCGGTCTCCAACCTTTTTTGGCACCAGAGACCAGTTTCGTAGAAGACAATTTTTTCACAGACCGGAGGGTGAGGGAGAATGGTTTTGGGATGATTGAAATGCATTATTTTATTGTGCCCTTTATTTCTATTATTATTACATTGTAACATATAATGAAATAATTATACAACCCACCATTAGTGTTGGATTGTGACTTAAAGCCTGCCACCAGATGCAGCTGTACCATTGAAATGCATCAACTCTCTTGTCACTAGAAAGCCTGCCACCAGATGCAGGTTAATGGTCCCTTACCACTCATTGACAGTGTTTTGATATGTCTGCAAGCAATGGATTTATGATGGTCTCTGTGTAGTCAGAACTCTCTGAATTTGAATCTGTATTTGCAGCCGCTCCCCAGCTCTAGCATCACTGCCTCAGCTCCACCTCAGATCATCAGGCATTAGATTCTCATGAGGAGTGCACAACCTAGATCCCTCCCATGCACAGTTCACAACAGGGTTCACACTCCTAGGAGAATCTAATGCTGCTGCTGATCTGACAGGGGGCGGAGCTCAGGTGGTGATGAGAGTGATGGGGGAGCGGCTGTAACTACAGATGAAGCTTCTCTCCCCCGCCTGCTGTGCGACCCAATTCCTGTCAGGCCATGAACTGGTACTGGTCCATGGCCAAGGGGTTGGGAACCCTTGCCCTAAAGGATAAACTTTCCCACTAATGTGACAGAATTGCACTGGTGTGACAGGTGCTGGGGACCATGTGATATTTATGGACATGAAGCCCTGCCTTGCACCCTGGAAGCAACATTTCCCTCTGGAAATGCCTAGGGCCAGCCCTTTAAGACCCAGGGAGATGGTTTCCATTTTGTTTTGCTCAAGACAGAGTGAAGGTGAGTGGAGTAAACAGACATGGATGTCACTGGAAGTAAACCAACCAAACCATTCAGAGGGAGCAAGGCCATGTTCAGCCTGGTTAGGAAAAAGGAGCTCCCTCGTTTCACAGGAAGCTCTGAGAGGCCTCCTCAACGTCTCAGCAGTGTGGTGTTCAGCATAGACCACGGGCTGGAGATGGTTGAGAGAGTCCAGTGCATCAGGTTCCAGGGTCACGCCTAAGTTTACCTTGCAACATCGCCCCAACCTCCTGACCAGGTCAGTCAGGCACAAACTGGCATGTTGAGCCTACTCTGTAGACAGTAATGTTTAGACTCCAAAACAAAAAGTACAGAATGAAGTCAAGTTTAGGACACCTGAGTCCCTTCTAAGCAACACAAAGCCTGATTGCACAAGGCCAAAGCTAAAGATTGATGTGTCCCTGGAAGCTATTTTTTTATTTTTGGAAGGTATTGTCATCAAGAGCTGGCTGTTAAGAGCAAGATGAGAGTGTGTTCTTTTAAGGGCAACTGAGTATGGGTTGTTTTTCTACAGCTTTGGAAAGATCTTAAAAACGAAGCTACCTAGGTTCTGTCCAGATGCTACTTACTAGCTCTGGGACATCAGGTGGATTTCTTCACCTCTTGCAGCCTAAGTTTCCACTTACACACAATGACCCTGTAATACCTAAGAGCAGGATTGAAAGCAAGGCAGTGTACGCAAAGTGCTTTGCACAGTGTTGGAAACAGAGTGATCACTCAATCAGGTATGGCTATTATTATTATAATCACAACTCCTGTAAATACCAAAGATAATCTAAAACTTACATGATCACCAAACATTCCCTTTTCCCATTATCCACATCTGAGATTTTACTCAGTCCACCTGGAAGCAAGTAATTATTAATATCTGAATAATTCAGTTAGCATTTGAGAATCCTTCATTTTATGATTCTTTACCTGGGATACATGAGGAGCCTAAGAGGATCCCTGAATTCTCTCAAATTCTATGTGGAATTTTGAGTGGGTGTGCATCCCTCTGGAGAGAGAACCCATTGTTGTCATCACACGTGTTCTGGCGTGAAGCAAGGTTAATCAGCGCTTTAAATCACGCTGGTCTAACCTGCGACCCGCGGGCCACATGTGGCCTGGGATGTCTTTGAATGCAGCTCCACAAGAATTTGTAAACTTTATTAAAACATTGCAAGATTAAAACATTGCAATTATTTGTTTTAGCTCTTTAGCTGCCATTAGTGTTAGTGTACTTTATGTGTGGCCCAAGACAATTCTTCTTCCAATGTGACCCAGGGAAGACAGAAGGTTGGACACCTCTGCTTTGAATGAAAAGCCTCACTATCCAATATGGCGGTCTCAAATACATTGTAAATCAGCAACTGATGGAGAATAAATAAATGTTACCAGTGGGCTTCCCCAGAACAAGATTGGCAAGCTGTTATTTAGAAAGGGGCAAGTAAATTTTCTAGACTGAGAAGTGAGGCACCTGGGAATCGGGCTTGAAGGATGTCAAAATATGATTGGCCTTTCCCACAGCTACCTGGTTGGGGCTTAAAGACGACTTTACATAAAGGCTGGCAATAGACTTTTATTTTTTTTAATTGAACGTATAGATAAATACTTCTCTTCTCACCCTCCCCACTGCATCTTGTGTGTAGGTCTAGTGCCATGATGTTCCTGTGATTGTCTGTCTGACACCTTCGTGCACCTGCACACAGGTGTTCACTTCATCCCAAGTTTTCCGTAAAAGGTTGGAGACCGCTTGTGTCAGGAGTGAGTTGTTTCATGTAGTAAGAGTTCTCTCGCCATGTTTACCCTGCTGTCATTAGGTACAAAATAGTTCAGAGTCTTAGATCATTTCTTTCTGGATGATAGTTAAAAGGACATTAAAAAAAAAAAAAATCTTTCCACACACCAACTCAGTTCTCTGAGTGATCACTGGTATCTCACGGACTAGGAGCCCAGATTTCAAACAGGGTTAGAGTTAAGCTGGTGATTTAAATAGGTGAAAGGCTCTGTATCCCATTACTAATCCCCCCTATCACCACAGTGATATCAGTGAGAAAGGCAACCAGCAATGCCACAAGTTCAACTTCATCATCTAATTGTGCTGTCTGAAGGACTCAGGGCTCTTCCGCTACTAATGAGTCAACAAATTTTTTCCAGTTACCGCTGAGAACAGCCATTTGCCACAGCTGACTAAGAGTGGAAGTAGAGAGAGAAGACAGAAATAAAAAAAGGAAGTTCTTTTTCACTCAGAAAACAAATTGTCCACATCAGAATATAAAACACAAATATGTGAAGAACTTGCAAAGCAAACAAAATGAGTCCAAATCCAGATATTGGGAAAATACTATAGAAGAGGAGATCTTCATAGGTAAAGAAGGCCAGAGAGAAATTGCAGGTATTCAGCAAGGGCTTCCATGGGAAGATCGTCTTGAGCCAGGCTTGATGCGGGTTGAGTCAGGGTGTGGAACAGCTAGAGGGGCTTTGTAACTGAAGAGGAATGAGCTATAAAAGCACAAGAGTGAGAAAAATGAAGCCATGCCCAGAGTGGGCATTCAAATGTGTTCAGATGGAAGAAAGACCTCATGCCTTAAAAAAAAGTTTTAAGAGTAAACCAGAGCTTAGATCAGGGGTGTTTAACCTTGTGGCTTCCCTGGGCCACATTTGAGGAAGAAGCATTGTCTTGGGTCACATATAAAATACACTAACACTAACAATAGCTGATAAGCTGAAAAAAAAAAAAAGTCACACACACAAAAATCTCATAAAGTTTTAGGAAATTTACAAATTTGTGTTGGGCTGCTTTCAAAGCCACCCTGGGCCACATGTGTCATGCAGGCCATGGGTTGAACAAGCTTGACCTAGATTATGCTAGTGTTCATTTATCATTCATCCATTTAACACGCAGCACCAGCCATGAGACAGCACTTCGCTAGGCACTGGTGATACAGACTAATTCTCTGCTCTTACTGGATTTATATTCTAGGAGGAGGGGAGAGACACTGAACCAGTAGACAATTAAAATAAAATACCCCTTGAATCTCTTTGTTGAACAGAATCCCTAGGGCACAGGTTGCCCGTTTGAGTAGACTGAGATACCATGGTGTGAGAAAACACGCTTAGTGGAGTGCTGCTATTATCTCATGGAGAGTCTCCAAACATTATCACTGTTCTCTTCTTTCTGTTTCAAGGTGACTGTAAGGCCACTGTGCAGAGCACTGAACAATAAAATCATAATGATGCCACAGTCTATGCATAGGTCAGGGCAATGGCTATAAGCATGTATAGAACTGTCCTTAAAATGCGAGCTTGTTGAACCTTGAACAATGAGAAGAGGTAAAGCAAGAGTTAGCTGTGTTTTCGAATTTGCCTATAGAATGCTATTTGTCCCCGCCCCCATCACCCCTTTTAAAGACCACTACAGTGTAAAATTTCAGATCGATAATACGTTTTGGCTTGAAAAGTACTATTAATCAAAAAATAATTTTATATTGGTCAATCAGCCTAGCTGTAGAACTATTTGCACTTCTACACTTAATGTGTTTTCTAAGATGAAACAATTGATCCAATAATAATGGGAGACACTCACTCTCCTAATTTGAACATTGGAAGAAATAAGCCAATGTGAAATAATTTACAATCTTGTGTATTACCTTCAGAGGAGATGGGTCAGGCCGGAGCCGTGGCTCATCATGGATGAAACTGTGCAGGCGGAAGGAATGGAGAATCCTATGGCAGGGCTGGGCTCAGGTCTGGAGATGGAGTTAAGAGGGTCCTTATCTCAACACTTCAAATTTCCTGAGGGCAAGGAGAGGCCACTCCAATTGAGACTTTCTATTCTCTGTATCTTAATTCAATAAATATAGTCATTGGAAAAACATGTCCTTGTGCCATTCACCTTCTAGAGTCGTAGGGGACTCTAGAGATAAGTCGTAGGGGTCGCAGAGATAAGTGAGGTACAGCCCTTCATCTCAAAAGAGTCTGTTACAAGAAGTTGAACAGAAATAACTGCACTTCAGGGCAGCCAACTCAAACCATTCCTGGTATGAGGAAAGGAATTAATCAGCAGGCAGAATAAAGATCAAAGAATGTGAAAGGCTCACTGTTTATGCCACTGTCTTACTTCTTCTCAGTTAGTTTTAAACTTCTAATGTGCCGTGTAGACCAGTGTCTTCAGGAAACTCATGGGCCAAAAGAAATTATTGTAAGTTAGAAGTGTGGGAAAAGTGAGTTCTTATAAGCCCAACTATAGTCGTTACTAAAAAGAAAGTCAAAATTAGAAAATACAGACACCCGAAGGGCAAGTATTTAAGGGCTTCAAAAGTTAGAATGGGGCTTATATATAATAAGAATTAAAATGGTCACTGTGTTGGTGCATTATGTGGAGAAAGGTGAATGCATTTTAGTTACTCCTTTTGCATGTTCCACATTAATGCTATGGCGTTCTGTGCCATTTGCTGATGATAACGCATTGCTTTTTTCCAAATTCTATCTAGTCATGGATGCTAATGATGACCCTGATGAAGATCATCTTACAAGTTATGACATTCAGCTCAGTATTGAAGAATCCATTGACGCCAGCAAGACTGTATTTTATCCTGAAAGGTAACAATCGAATAAGGTTTCCCAACAGTGTCTTCATGGCGTTCATTTGGGTATAAGAAGAAACGAATGGCATTTCCTGACTCCACCTCTAGGAAAGTGCTCCCTCTTCTTTTCTGGCAGAGAACTGGACAGCTTTACAAGGGCCGCTGGGTATAGGCTTAGCAGTCTGGTCTCGCACAAATCCCCATCTCAGGGGGAGATGGAGAGAACCTAAAGGGGAAAGTCCTAGTTGGATTTGGTTGCACACAACCACCTATTTTCTAAATCAATATGGAACCCCAAAGGACAATATATTTTAACAAATTTGCAAGTACAGTTTATACAAAGGATGTAGAGATAGGTATGCGGAGGTCAGCTCTGTAATTTCCAGACCCCATTCTGCTACTGACTCAGGAAACCTTTCTAAGTAATATATTCCATTTTTGCCTCTTTAAAATGTGATGATGCTAACCCACCTAGCCCGTAAGTTTGATGAATGGGAAAAGAATTGAGTGCTTTTATTATACATGACAAAGTAAGATATCGACTAGATCCTGTTTCATTATCTACAGTTCAAATGACCTAAGTTAACAAATTCTACATAAAATTGATGTTTCATGTTAGCAATGGTTATGGAGCCTAAAACTGTAAAAGTACATTTCTGTCTTGAGCAACACACATTATTCTTCTGACAAAAATATACTTTACCTTTACATTCTTGTATCATACTTCTAATCTCGTGTTCTGAAATTTAGTAGTGCTTTTGAATAGAATCAGTGCTCTAACATTATTGCTTTTGAGCTTTGAAACAATGTCCTGTCTCTTTATTTTTTTCCCTTCTGTTCAACAGATTTTAGAAATCTAGAGTCCCCAGGAAGGCATTTACGGCCCTAAAATGCCAGCAAATATTTCTGCTTGAGAGAGTTAAATCAATTTGTTATGAAATAACCTTGTTTCCTTTGAAAGAGCACACACAGGCCAGAGAACTGCCATGAGGATTGAAATCCTGACCTCCTGGGCCAGGGACTGGAAGTTAGTTCAGTAAATACCCAGTCTTTCCTCATTTGTGGATGAGTTGCTGAAGACTAGCATCCTGTGTAGATCATCAGCTCTTACACAAGCAATCATAATAAGCAATTATTAAGTTCAAAGGGACACACATATGTGAAGCATAGAATTTTTTTAACTGGGTAGAAACCTTAGTTAGAGATCTTCCTACATAATTCCACCACATTACAGATGATGAAACCACCTAATCAGAGAGCCTAATTGGTCTCCTGCAGATCTGAACGCAGTTCTCCTGACTCTCACTTGGGTAGTTTACTCCTTTTTTGTTGCTTAGAATAATTTCAGAGACAGCATCATAATCTTGTATTTTGTCGTTTTTGCTAGTGTTCCTTGGTCTAGTGTATCATAAATACACTCTGACTCTTAGACATTTCCTTTTTTAAAGTCAATGAAATCAGTTGTGCGCATTCCCTATAGATCTTCATTGTTAAGATTATGTACAAAAACACAATATAAATTAAAATTTTTTATTTCCTTAGCATATACCACTTTCACAAATATGGCTTCCTTTTCCTTCTCTGGCAGATTTGTACCACTAAGTGATCAGAACCGAAAACTTGTAAAGGCCATAAAACAAGGTAAATGAGTGTGTTGGCCACACTGGGATGAATTAGACAGAGATCCCGTCCTGCCAAGACTGAGATGTGTTACGAGCCCGTGTGTTTAATGTAGGTCACATTCTGGAGCTCCAGGAGTACGTGACATATAAATATGCATTAGATGAAGCTAATGAAAAAGGATGGTTTCCATTGCATGAAGCGGTCGTTCAACCTATTCAACAAGTACTTGAAATTGTTCTGGATGGTAAGAGAACATAGAACCCCTATGACCAAACTGAAGCAAGAATGTAGAAGTTGGGAGTGTTCTCCATGAACATCACAAGCAAAAAGAAGAAAGAGGGAAAAAAAAGATTATTTGAAATTGGGAAAAGGCAGTACCCTTGTTATAAACATTGGGTACAAAAATGAGGCCACTTTGTGAGGTTTAGCGTTCACCTTTTGCATCCTGACCCGGGTTGACGTATAGATGTAGTTATCAGCCGAAAGTGATATAAGTTTGTATATGTCATAAATTAATTGATTTGAATATAAATCTGTTTGCTTTTGGAAGCTGGTTTTTTATTTTTCATCTGGAGCTATCACTTAACAGTTTCCAAAATATTATTATATAGGACAACAAGTAGTACTTACTATATATGTCCTTATAATACATTAATTTTTTCATAATAGAAACATTAACAAGTATCATGATTAATTGACCCAGGGTTAAATATTAATAATAATTTTCATGTTCTAACACAGTAATTTTCACACCTCAGCATCTTATGAAATACTTTGGGAGTGCCCTATCTTTCAACCTTCAGTTGCTCCCTAGTTCTGTTCTGTTAGATAATGATAGATATTTGATAATTAACTATCCAGCCACCTAAAGAAAACAGATAGCTAGACTAATGGACACACTGATATAGAAGATAATGTTAAATACAGTATTACTAACACATTCTTACAGGATACGTTTATCAGAATACGGTTTCTTTTCCACATTCACAGACTTCATTAGCTAAAGACCAATTTCAGGTGCAATTTAACTAACAGTACTAAGAGTCAAGGAGTTGTTTACAATTTATCAAGAAATGAACATTCACAACTTGTTTAAAAAAAAATAGCACCTTCAAACATAGATGTTAGTTTTTTAGCTGTCAACTTGATGAGCTAGTTCATGCTCATCAACTTATACTGGCCATCACTTGATAAACTTACTTACATCTCCTTTTAGTTTTCCCTTTTCATCTATTGACTTTGTTCAATCTAATGTATATAATATTCCATTATTCTGATTTATATGCTATGCTTTAATTAAAGATTTCTAACTTTGCACAATGCTTTTACATCTTAGCATCCTATACGACACTCTGGGAGTTCAAGACCTCTGATGGAGAAACACCCTTGACTTTGGCCATCAAAGCTGGTCTGGTGGACAATGTAAGAACTTTACTAGAAAAGGGTGTATGGCCAAACACCAAAAATGACAAAGGAGAGACACCCCTTTTGATTGGTAAGTGATTTTTCTTCTAGCACTATTATAGTTTGAGACAAATGCATATGTAATTAGTATTTATTGGAAACCACTATGTTTGAATTATCAAAGTTGAAATAAAATTAACATTTGGAAGTAATGTTTTAAAACTTAAATAACTGCAATGAGAAGACAAAAGTCTCATGAAGGAAATATTCCGGAGGTGCTCACTTATGTCCCCACCATCCACGTATCGGGAGAGTAAGATTTTTTCTTGGGTTTACTTTCTTTATAAGCTTCATTGTGGAAGCCACACCAAGTCTTTTTAGGTTCCTAGAAAAAAATGGATCATCCATGGCTTTTTCTTGATTTTCTTACTGATTCTATGGACTACTTTGAAATTTGCTACACATGGCTCATTAGCTTATAAAGGAGAGATGAGAGAGAAAAGTGCCGATCTTTTCATTTTTCTGTGCAATGCCAATTTTTATTTTTCTTAACCCAATCTCATCATCTTTGTCTTTATTCATAGAATATCCTTAGATGGCAATAAATCAATAAATAATCACAGTTTCAGTCCTTCCAGAACTGATCTTCCCCATCAGCCACTGACCCTTACTATGTCCTTTGATATGTTACTGTCATGTTACACAGTTGCTTGCTGAGTGGTATATAGTATATGGTTTGTGATGATCTGACACTTATTAAGGGTTTTTTACACTCAGAACTCCCTCTGTTCCCACCCTCTGAAGTTGTTTTCACCTTTGTCCAGTCAGATAGCCACAAGATTGTTCTGGGCAGTGGGGACCAGGGTACAAAAGAAGGCCATTAATTTAACTTTAGACCTTTTGTCTCATGAGTAAATATATTTCCTATATACTCTGTTCCCTCTTTCAGTCTTCTAATCCCTGTCAAGGTACATCAGAAAAGTCTGCTCTACTTGGCTGTCATATGAATCAGAAAATAATTCACTGCTGACTAGTAAATTACATGAACAAAAAGCATATATACCCAGAATGAAAATGACAGATTTAAAATAAACAGTGGCAGCAGGCTACAAAGTATTCAAAAGTGCCTATAATTTCTGCAAAATTCTCTAATTCCTTAACTCCTCAACTGAAACTTGGTTTTCTTTAAGTATTATTATTGAAGATACATACAAGGTCTGTCCGGAAAGTATCCAGCCATGTAACAGTTCTCATTATGTTGACCATGGCTGGATTTTTTTCTGGACAGCCTTTACATAAGTGTATTTTTTATTTCATAAATTATTTAATTTGTATTTTACATAGTTACATTACACAAAGACTATGTCTTATTAGTGTTCACTATGTCAGCCGTGTATTGGTTAGGAATGTCTTTGTGGATTAACTTGGAATGGGGCTCCTCATGATTTGCATTATTATTTACAGGAAATAAAATATATTATTAGATTAAAAAAATTCAAGTAGTTTTATTTTTAAAATTACTTCACGTTGAATATGACTTATTTATGCTGTTCTTTTCATAAAGAAAAACTAGTAATATCTCCAATCGATATGTTCTCTGAGTCACACGAAAGAAAAAAAGATGAGGGAAGAGGTATATTATTTTAACAGATTTTTTTTTCTAAGAAGGGAAAAAGTGCAAACAGAGGAGCAAGAAGATAAATGAGGACACATCGCCTAGTGTGTTTAACTTACTGATGTTTGCTCTGCAGTCACACTAGTGAGGATGAGGTAATTCACTGTAATTAGAGCTGCGAGTGGCAGGTGGTCGATTCAGAGAAAGGCATTTGTCAACAGACTAATTTAGACTGCGAGTGGGAGAGAGCCTGAACTCTCACTGCTGGGATGGCCTGCCTGCCTCCGAATGTGGCCAGCAAAGATCGTCTTCAACCTCACCAGGGGTGCCTAACCTTTTGGCTTCCCTGGGCCACATTGGAAGGAGCAGAATTGTCTAGGGCTATACATAAAATACACGAACACTAACGATAGCTGGCTAATGAGCTAAACATAACAAAACAAAAAAAGTGAATGTTGCAAAAAAATCTCATAAAGTTTTAATGAAATTTATGAATTTGTGTTGGGCTGCCTTCAAAGCTGCACTGGGCTGCATGCAGCCTGGGGCTATGGGTTGGATGAGCTTGGTTATGCCCTTTGGAGCCCTCTCCCTTGCCTTGGCCTTAGATCCTTTCTGCATTCCACCTCCTGGATGCCCAGGATGTTCTATGGGGCCCCCATACGTCCTCCTGCCATTCCCAGCAAAGGCCCAGACTCTGAGTCTGTCTTCAAACAGAAGACATGATAAGCTTCCCTAGACCATAATTTGCACAAGTGAGAAGTGCATCTTTTCCTGTTGTCCACAGTGCCTAGTACAGTGCTTTTCATGTAGCTGACAGAGATTAACTGATTGAATGAATGAATGAATGGAGGAATGAGTGAATGAGTGGGTGTAGCTGTATTTATCTCCATTCTCAGGGCATAGCATTCATCCTGTTCTGTTTCTTAATAAGATTTTACTTATTGATAATAGAAAAATGCATGACATCTCTCAGAAATATATCTAATTTGGAACAACCTCTTAATAAGCTAGAGGGGGAAAATATCTTTAATCGCATAATTCCAGCTATTAAAAACAAGCAGAGGAAGAGACGTCTGATATAGCAAACCTTTGAAGTTGTAGTACATTAGTTGTTGCATACTTTGTCTGTTTAGAACAACCCATCTACCTAGATTCTAAACATTCTTACTGCTAACTTCCCTGTAAGACCGTGGGGAAGACAAGTTCATTCTATACTGCTATCTTTGGAGGGGTTGGGGAAACAAATTCCCTCTAGAAGGGGGAAATTTGATAAACATTACTTACATATGTGGCTCCAAGATCCTAGAAGTAATGAAATAATACTAATAAGAAGTTATCATTTATTGAGCTCCTAGTATATAACTAAGCCTTTTACATATATTATTTAACTTTTACAACCCAACAGTGGATGTTATTTTTGTTATGTCAATGAAGAAAGTTTAGAAAGATTACACACAACACCCTATCTTAGTGTTGTGCACTCTTTTCCAGAAAACTCTTGAAATCTCTGAAGGTCCAGATCTGAAAGAAAAGACATCTTGCAGGCTTACAGTCCATAATAGAAATTTGGATATAAGAGATAGAAGGTGTCTAAACAAACACAACACTCTCTGGTAGAAGGAAAGCACTAATGTCTCTTTTGGGATTAAATTAGGTAACTCCTTTCATGCCGTCTAAGCTATGCGTGTTCATAGACTTACTGGCCTTGTTCTTTTTCAAATCACCTTCAAGCTGTAAAACAGGGCTCCTACAACATGGTGTCCACTCTGCTCAAACACAACGCCAGCCTTGACCAGCCCTGTGCCAAGCGGTGGTCTGCGATGCATGAGGCAGCCAAACAGGGCCGCAAAGACCTTGTGGCCCTGCTACTGAAGAACAGAGGCAACGTCCACCTGAGAGATGGGTTTGGTGTCACCCCATTAGGTGTGGCTGCCGAGTACGGGCACTGTGACGTGTTGGAACACCTGATCCACAAAGGTATGTGAATGGGAAGTGCAGCTTCCTAACTTGGTCCTGCCTCTCAGATTTTCTTTTTGCCCTTCCTCATGGCTCGTCTTTCTCTCCTGCGTGTAAACGAGCATCAACCAGGCTTTGGTACCCAGACCTCACTAACCTCAACCGCTCCCTACCCCACAACTCTGCACATTAAACCCTGCACGTCCAATACCCAGCCCCGACTGCTCCTTCTAGAGAAGGCCCACTTGTCCCATGCATGGCTCACCAAGGTCTCGCACGCTTCTAAGTAGCACTCCCCTTCTTTCACATGTTGGTCATAATAATGTCTCTTAACCAAGACTGAAAGCTTAGGTTTGTCTCTTATTCTTCTGTTACCTTCTTTTCCAAATCTAGTCAGCTGCCAAAGGCTACAAGGTCTCACTCACCTGTTCTCCCCTTGGCTGTCCCTCTAGTTTGCTTCCTGGTCAGCCCCCTCTCCTCTGCCCTGGATCAATGGCATCATTTATTAACCGTTCTCCAGGTATCCCATCTCCCCATCAGAGAATACGTACAAGCTACGGAACTCAGCTTGTCTTTCTAAAGGACAGCTACTGCAAACAATTCAAATAGTCTTCCGAGGCTATCCACCGCCCACTGCAGCATCCTGAATGTTTTACCAGGTGTATCCTCTTCCACTCCCAGCGTGTAGCCTGCGTTCCAGACAAATGCGATGAGCAGTTCTTCCTAACATTCCTCCCATTCCTACTGCCTGGGTTCGGGTCAGGTCTTGGCCCTCATTTGGAATTCTGTCCGACGTAAGTCCGAGCCGATTTCTTGAGACAACGTCTCCCTGAAGCCTCCCTAATTCTGCCCACCAGATTGTGGTGTTGCCCCCCTGGAAGCCTCCCAGGGCTTTATCCCACTACAAAACCAGGAATTAAGAGACCACGTTCTGAAAGTGGTTCCTGCCACCTCATTGTTGACTCGTTACTTAAACACCTAGTGCTGTTTCCTCTTCTGTAAATATAGACAAGGACCACACAATCCCCAAGGATCCTCTGTGGGTGAAAGACTAACATTTGTGAAGGCCCTCAAGTGCAACTTCATTCAATTATCACATAAGCTCCATGACATGAGCTGCATCGCCCTTGTTGACAGAGGAGGAAATGAAGGTTCACAGAAGTCGACACCCACGGTCAGCAGCAGAGCCGTAGTTCAAACACAGACAGAGCCTTTGTCCCTACTTTATGCCTCCTACTCCCGATGTCACCTGCATGTGACACAGTATTGTGTGCTTGGAGGATATTTTGTTTCCTTGTCTCTCTGAGCTTCTTAAAACAGTCTGATGTATTCATTTTTGGATCTCCAGTTGAATCACACAGAGTGTTTGCTCATAGAGGGAGTAGATAAGTTGTTGCTGAAACGAAATAGAGTGTGAACTGTTGCTCTAAAAAGTAAAAGTGTAACTATCCCTTTATCCAGGAACCTCTGTCTGTCGTGGAAATTGACATGTTCATTCCTCAGGTGTGCTTGTGATGCAACTTTTCTCATAAAATAAAACACGCTGCATAATTGTTTCTTAAAAATATGGAAAGCATAGATGTTCTTAGTTCTATGCTTTTATTTTTAGGCCCCACCCAGAAAGGAACGCAGTAGGTTTCTTTTTTTTAAGGAGATGGTCTTGACAATCTCTCCAGTTATCATTCTGCCCTGTGTTTTATATGACCAGGCGGTGATGTGTTCGCTTTGGCGGATGATGGGGCATCCGTGTTGTTTGAGGCTGCAGGAGGGGGCAATCCTGACTGCATTTCCCTCCTGCTGGAATACGGAGGAAGCGGAAATGTGCCCAACAGAGCAGGGCATCTTCCCATACATCGAGCTGCCTACGAGGGCCATTACCTGTGAGTAGTAAATCATAGGATGATTATTTTAACTTGAAAAATACCAAGTTGCGTATACGAGGGTTGTTCGGACAGTATCCAGCCATGCAATAGGAAAATAGAGCATTTATGGCTGGATTTTTTTTTTTTTCCGGACAGCTCTTGTACAGTATAATCATGTCTCTCTAGATAATAACCCCTGTCCAAATCCAAAAAGAAATAGGCAAAATGTTCACAAGTCTTGCTTTTCTAAAAATATTTGATTTCTTCTTTTTACATATTCTTGTACTTCCACATTGAATGTTTACTATTGTTACAGTGAAAAGGTTTTCCTTTTGAAGGAATTTACATGTAAAAATTCTGCACAAGCCACCCAAATGTGTCTTCCTGTTTAAAAAAAAAAGTTTAACGAAGGCCACAGAGTTCCTAAAAATTTTGACAGAGTTTCTAAATATTTCCCCCTTGGCAAAGAATTAAAATTTGTAAAAACACTCTCAGTATTACTCCAGTCATTTACCAATATGTATGGATATTATAGTGTAATGTCAAATATATTATTGAACAGAAAAGTTTAATTATAAGTTCAGCTTTCTTTATTCCAACAAATGTTTGGCTAGATTTTTGAATCACAAAATGTGCCATAATTGACACATCAGTAGAACTCTATAATCACTATATTAAAATACCCGCCAGGAGAGGATGGTTTTAGGTAACTACATATATTTTATAAGTTCAAAACGTTTGAAATAGTTAGGCTTCACCACTTTCAGTGGCCACGTTAGCTACGTTATGTGGCCAACGACACATAATTGACACTAAGTGACAAGTTTACCTGGATTTCTTCCCAGTGTTCATAAATTCACACATGGCCACTCTGACTTAGGCATAAGAGATCAAGTTATCCTTGCTTGTGGCTCTCATACACCTCTAGTTGGTCAGTCAACTGCGAAGTTTACAGCTCTCAACAGCTTCTTAGAAACATAAACTGTGTGGTTAGTTATCTCAATTGGGCTGATGTAAAGTTCATAAAATCATAAAACCCTCCTTGTGGCTAACAATTCAATTTCAAGTTATATGCACATGACCAACACTAAAACATAGATTGCTCAAGAGGCAGTGACAGAGGAGTAGTGCATGAATTCGAACTCAAAAGACCCAAGTTCTTGTCCTTGCTCCACATCCGTATGACCTTGGACAAGTCATCTCACATCTGCAGACTTCATATTGCTCTTCTGCTAAATGAGGGGGTTAGACTAAGTGATATCTAAGGTCACTTCCAACTCTAACTTTCTGTGACTTCACAATTCTCACGGTCATGATTCTAGAGATTATGAAGCATTCCTTGGTGTTTACTTTTCTAATTATTATTTTTTTATTAAGTAGCATTGGTTACTGATAAATATTAGGTTGTTCAGAGAAGAATTGGAAGATGGGGAGAGTTCCTGAAGCCCACCCTTCTAGGACCTAACATATAAGATCCAGCACAAACCTCAGGAATATTTAGAATCGGAAGCTAAATCAAAACTAAACTAATTATACTAAACTAAAGAGTAAGTCAATGGACAAAGGTTAATTATCTTAGTAGAATTATCTAGCAAAAATCAAGTAAACAGAACAAAGAGCCTTTTTTTGTCTAGTGAGAAAGCTGGTTAAATTCTTGATGTTCATCATACCCTGTGGCTATGTGGTTTTGTTTTGCTTGTTCATTGTTTTTATTTTAGTGCCCTGCAATATCTCATCCCAGTAACATCCAAGAATGCTATCCAGAAAAGTGGACTAACACCAATTCACTCAGCAGCAGATGGGCAGAACGGGCAGTGCCTAGAACTGCTCATTGAGCACGGTTTTGATGTTAACGCTCTGCTTGCTGACCACATCTCTGAGAGCTATGATGATGATAGGAAGACGGCACTGTATTTCACTGTTTCTAATAATGATATCCATTGCACAGAAGTCCTTCTAAATGCAGGTGCAGACCCAAACTTAGATCCCCTCAACTGTCTCCTTGTGGCAGTGAGGGCCAATAACCATGAGATTGTCCGGCTGCTCCTCTCCCACGGAGCTAATGTCAATTGCTACTTTATGCACGTGAATGACACGCGCTTCCCCAGTGCTATTCAGTACGCCCTAAACGATGAGGTGATGCTGAGGCTGTTGCTGAATAATGGCTATCATGTGGAGATGTGCTTTGAGTGCATGCACGGAGACATCTTTGGAAACTCATTTGTGTGGTCAGACATAGAGGAAGAGGTGCTGCCAGGATGGACATCTTGTGTAATCAAAGACAACCCGGTGAGTGACATCCTTTCATGTTGCACGTTGGGTCATCATAGGAACTGTGACTCACTTAGCGATGTAACAAGAAAAGAAAAATCCAACTTTTATGTATTTCTTGTTCTTGAATTTTTACTGGCAATCCTATGGGGATACAACCATAAAAGTGGGCAAAGAGATGGTGTTTGTTTTTCTTGAATTGCAAACTGAATGTAGAAGAATATGAACGTGCACACAGTTAATAAGTTATGATTATTTGGTAGAATATTTGGGCTAGAAACAGAAAGACAAAGCATGGAAAGAAACCTGATTCTTTCATGTTATATTGACTAAAATCACATTAGATAAAACAGCATAGCTTGGACGTTAAGAGGGTTTTGGTCACCTGTACCCAGTGGGTCAGAGGCTTGCTGTTGTCTGTCATGTTAGGAAAGGGTCACACTCCTAACTGTCCTTTACATCAACGCCTGCCCCTTCATCAGAAGCAAGTAGCTCCAGGGCTCATATTTTCACTGAAACAAGCAAACTACTTTTTGTGCTTGTTCATTATAAGGAGGAACTTTTCATTTCCTATAAAAAAGACAAAGATAGTAATTTTTCTAACAAAATTGAATGTTTATGTATATGGTATGTTAAAAGTCCAACTAAATTAAATTTTTATCAATTCTCTCAGTTCTGTGAGTTTATTACAGTTCCTTGGATGAAACACTTGGTAGGCAGTGTTACCCGTATATTAATAGATTACATGGATTATGTCCCTTTGTGTGCTAAACTGAAGTCTGCACTGGAAGCCCAGAGAGAATGGCCAGACATCCGTCAAATACTAGGTAAAAAACCAAGTTTGCCTACAAAATTTTTTAATGAAGAATGTCTGCAAGGGAAGTTTCATAATGTTATCTTTGATCCTTTTTTAAGTGCTACTTTATTTTCAGAATTTTCTGTTTCTTTAATCATTCTTAAAACGTTCTCTGATGTAAAATGCCCATTTCTTGTTGTTCTTTTATACTTTCCAACTCTTTAATATATAGTGGGTAATATGATAACTAGATTAATGTTCTGACTACAACTCATTTTAATTTTTTATTTATTTATTTTACTTATTATTAAATTTATTGGGGTGACATTGGTTGGTAACTCAGTTTGTTAAGTTAACTTCTATAATATCATAATGTATATAGATGTGGGCAGGGATCTATTTTGTTTATTTTAGTATTCTCAAGACTTACCATAATGCCTAGTAGGTGGTAAATGCTCAATAAATACTGAGTAAATGACTGACTGAATGAAGTGAATTAGAATTATCCTCTTTGATATACTCTGTCACGGGTCTTTATAGACAGATTTCTACCATCAAAAATTTGTATTATAGACAGGCTATTTTGTATTCCCCAGGTTAAAGTTTAGTTATAATCATAAGAGTGAATCATATTACAAAAGTTGCAATAAAATTACATCTATAATTATTCCAAATATAAATAGAAATTAGAAAAGAAAATCATAGAGTGGAAGAGGGATTCTCTTTCAAAATATAAGTCTGGAAAAATGAAGTTGTGAAACCTACTTGGATATGAATTTCATGGAGCCTAAAGAAGCACCATCAAAACATTTAAATATTCTGGCACTCTTAATACAACTATATAGGGCTTGAATGGGATAACAAAACCTCAACAGCCTAGTCTTCAGCATCAGGCAAATTTTATACAAATTAGGTAGGTTCTATTTTACAGATAACAAGGTGAAACTAGAATGTCAAGCTGATTCACATACCAAATTTGTTAAGGATAAAGTTCTACAAAGAAATAATAT
>PVKE010019287.1:0-28623 GCA_004027555.1 Craseonycteris thonglongyai | reverse complement strand
CCGGCCCAGTTCCTGCCCTGTGCAGCCCCGCGCCCACCTGTGGAATGAAACTATATGGAAAAACCAATGATGTGCAACTATGGAGACTGTTCTGGGCCCTCCCCCTTCTCTCTGTATCTCTATCAAAAACAATTTAAAAAGATAAATCTTTTAATTGTGGTTCTTGGTTTTTATCTTATGACTCTGACAGAGTAGATGGGTTGGGCATATAGCAGGCTGGAGGAACAGCATGGCCAATACATGTAAGTAAAACTCAACTGGAATGCAGTGCGTCAGATGTAGGGCAGAAAAATTTAATCAGGATCAAATTGGAAAAGGCCTTAGTTCCACACTTGTTTATACTTACTGGTGGTAGCAATAAGGGCTTCTCTGGCAACATGAAGTTTGGAGCCAGAGATACTTGCCAGGAACCCTCTGCAATGGAGATGAGGGGTTTCTCAAGCAGTTTATGTAGAATGGAGAGCATGGGCAGGATTATTGAGAATTGACACTATACAAAATTAATAACAAAAAAGGGTCCAAAAATTGACATTCATCCTCTGAGAGCCAATAATTTACAGGGATTTGATAGGCACTTAGCGCCCTCTGGCGGACAGATGCAACCTTACCAGCATCAAGCCAATTAGGATGTTTTTCACATTCTAGTGAAAATAGTTAATATTGAACTTCATCCAGCTTCTTGCTAATCAGCCTCTGCAGCAGTCTCCATACTAGATTACCAGGTACTATTCTAGTTGAATCTAAAGACAGACCTCCCAAATGCCTAACAAATACAACAGGACAGTACAAAACGATAAAATGTTAAATTGGGGTGGTCATACTGACCAGAGAGAACACAAAGCCATTTAAGTGGGTTAAGGTTTCATGATTATAAAACAGAGCCATTTTTTACTGAAGAGTGCATCTAGGTCAGAGGTAATCATGAACGTCCTGCAAGAGTGAATGGCAGATAAGAGGTTTAAAACTTCGAAACACTGTAAATTATGCATAATCTTGAGTAGGGGTGGGGTGATGACCAATCTGACATTAGAATATAAAATGGAGAAATTATTACTGACCAAGTGAGAAACTACTAAACTTAAGGATACTAAAATAATGAAAGCCAGTTTTGAAGTCCTTATTAATGGAATGATCCAAACATTACCTATTAAGTGGTCACTGCATGGCTAGACAATATAAATTTTGCAATTGCTTTTAACTGTTCATTTTTTTTTCCTGAGCCTACCTTCAGTAGAGAAGATACCTTGATCCCAAGCTAATAATCTGTTGCTATTGGTATGGATAATTCATTTGCATGTTTTATCAGTACAGACGGAAGTGCCATTAGATCACTTTAACCTGGTCATGCTTTTGCTTTCCCAGGCTTTCAATTTACCTCTCAAATGCCAATGAGGGCTCCATGCTATCCAGAAAAGCCATCATCTGCAACTGAATACATAATGTTCCTGCTAGTTACAACTTCAATTCCTACTCTTTAATTCGTAAGTGAGAACTTCCCTTCCTTAACACCAGCACTTCCACAAAGGACAAGTAACAGCAATCTGGGATCTAAGGGAGAGTAGGAAGATAAATAATCCTTACACTCAAAAGGCCAAACAATTTTTATTTTCAAAAACAACTTTATTGATGACACATATTAAAAAAAACTCCCACCCCTGGAAATTAGCTAAAAAAAATAAACAAAACCCACTTCCCACCTCCCTGTTCCCACTTCCTCCCAATTCCCTCCAAATAAAAGGGAAAAAAGGCAAAGAAAAAATAAACAAAACAAAAACTGAAAAAAAAACTTAAAAAAAAAAAAAAAAAAAGAACAAAACGCCCCCAAAACCCTCCCCACCAAAAACAAAGTAGTGCATTTCCCCAGGGGGAAGGGGAATTTACACTGGAGCCGCTGGGAGCGGAACGGAGATCTTCCGGCTACAGAAACCTGCAAAGAAAGACACTCAAAACAGAAAAAGAAATACAAAAGGAAACAAAATAGATCACCAGGCAATCTGGAGGGGCAGGGAGGTGGAAAAGTGGGGTGGGATGGGTGGCAGATCTGGCAGGACAGGAGCAGGCAGGAGGGGACTGTGAGTTAGGAAGATGGAGGGAAGGTAACAAGCAGAACAGTTTGGTGTCCTTCCAGAGCCCTGGGTAAAAAAAAACCCTCCTACCTCCCATGCCCACCTACCCTTGAGCAGCCACCAAGGGGGTAAAATGGGACAGGGAAACAGGGGGAGCAGCTTGCGCCGTTGATACGTGTCCATGGAGAATCCCCAGTGAATGAGCAGCCCCCTTGCCCTACTCCCTGGGCCTTTCCCTATTCCCCAAAGCAGGTCCCTCCTCAGCAGTTAGTTACGGGATTCTCCCCCCTTCCACAGTATATCTTTTTTTTTTTTTTTTTTAATATTTTTTTCCATCAAGGTCTTCTTCTTTTTTTTTTTTTTTTTTTAATTCTTTTTTTTTTTTTTCCTTCTTTCCTCTTTTTTTCCTCTCTCTCCTCCTAATACACACTTTTTTTAGTAAGGGGAATACCATGAAGTCGCTCTAGCCCGGCCCCTGGAAGAAAGAAGGAGAGTTAGGTGTTAACATCATCACTAGGTAATTCAGTAAAGCCCCTCCCCATGGGCCCTTGCCCCAGTTAATTGTGAAGGGAAGGGGGAAAGAAGTTTCCCAGTGTCCTAAAAATGACCCCACAAATCCCAGAAATAGTGACACAGCTGGCAAATGGGAGGGGAGATTAACAGAACACTTCTCCAAAGGGTGGCAACAGAGAAGTGCATCTGGGGGGGGCGGGGGCTCATTGTGTAACCAGTTTTCAATTCTCCACAGCTCTTAAACCCTAGGCCCTCTCCAACATATCCTAACTCCTGGGAGCAGACAAGTAAATATTACAAAAAGCCAAGGTCTACATGCCTCACTTATCTATTTAAATAAAGAGATAAAGCAAAGTAACATGGGAACCACACTAGGTCCAGTGAAAAAATTAATCTTGTAGAAGACTGGCTCATAAATATCTCAATATCCTCCTACATAGTTGTTGCAGAGGATCAACTAGCTCTGGTATTATGCCAAGGGACGTTTAAACTTCAACACCTCCCTAACTCTAGGAAAAGTAGCAAATGTCCAAGCAGTGCTTTCACTGCTCTGAAGCCCTGTTCTTCCTGGCCTTCTGTGTAAACACCTTCACTGCCACCAGGAACTCTCAAGCAAAAGAGGCTGGGGGAAAGGCATCTATCAGAACAGAATGGAGAGATCCAGCCCTTATCACCAATTCCTGCTCCAGAAAGATCAGACTGGCCTCCTGGTCTGGCCTGCAACTACCTTCCTCACCCTGCACAGGCAGGAGACCAAGTCCCTGGAGGCTGAGGGGGGTAAGGGAGGGAGGTTCCTTAGATCAGGAGAGAAGGAAGCATACAGGGCTCATGGGAGGCGGGACAGAGGAGCAGCCCATCTATCCTGACCTGTAGACGCGACCCCGGGGCCTGCTGTTGAAACCACTGTAGAATCGAGAGCGGGAACTATTGTAGTTGGTAGTCCGGGCACGGTATCGGGCTCGCGGGAAACCCCGGTCTGTTGTGCTGATACCTGGTCTGTTGGTTCGTTTTGGGATCACCTGAAAGTGAGTGATGTACAACAGAGAGGTTTAGTTAAGAGTCAACCTGGAGAGCTTACATAAAACCAGAACAGCAATGAGCATGGGAATTACCTTGATTTGTCTTCCTCTAAATAGGGACTCATCTAAGGCCAGGGAAGTCCTCACTGATTCTTTGTCTGAGAACTCTATATATGCAAACCTGAAAAGAATAATGGTCACTTTAGCTGGCTGAGGTTGCAAACCACAGTTCATAGAATAAATCCAACTTGCAGGCATGCTTTGTTTTGAGTACAATGTATTCACGTTTTAATTACTGGTCAAAATTTTGTAAATGAAAGTTTGTTTTTTAAGACTTATTTTATTGTTTTTGACAAGAGAAAAGGGGGAAGGCCCAGAGCAGTCTTCATAGTTATATGTCATTAGTTTTTGACATGGTTTTGTTCTACACAAGTGGGCGGGGGGGCTCTGCAGAGTAGAATCAGCCCTGGGGGCCTCCCAAATGGGAGGCACGACCCCTCAAGCCAGGGGCCAAACTAGGGGGTATGGGGGGTGGGGTCAAGAACCGAATTGGGGGCTTCCTGCATGGGAAGCACACCCCAGTCTTAAATGAAAGGTTTTAATCAAAATTTCCGGCTACTCTTGGAAAATTATAAAATAGAGGATTCACAGGGCCTGGATTTCCACATGGCAGAACCAGCTAGGGCCAAGAAGCCGTCCCATACTTAGCTTTCACCTGTTTTCTGTCTGACCTCCAAAGGCATTTATGTGCAACCTTTGATATATGTGAACATTAATGCTGTATCTTAAAAAAACAAAGACCACTTGTTTTAACAGCATGTTAACTTGGTGTTTCAATATAAAACATAATCTATTTTTAAACTGTGATGAAAATGACCTCAATTTACTTCTATACTTACCCTTTAGGATGGCCACTAAATTTGTCACAAAGTATGGTAACACGGTTGACTGAGCCACAGCCATGAAAGTGTGCCTCCAGCTCTTCTGCTGTTGCACCATAGTCCACCTGTGGGGATGGGGGTGGGTACATTCACAAGAACTGGACAAACTCCTGTCTAAACAGGCACCTTGGCTATTGGCTAGCCTTTGGGTTGGGCCATCCATACACATCGAAGCACATCAAATCTGGTTCTCCTAAGGAAGTAATCTCTTCTCTTTCCAATCCCAGTGTCTCTGGTGTCATTAGTTTTTGACATGGTTTTGTTCCACATAGGTGGGCCGGGGGCTCCAGAGTAGAATCAGCCCTGGGGGCCTCCCAAATGGGAGGCACACCCTCTCGAGCCAGGGGCCAAACTAGGGGGTGTGGGGGGAGCGGTCAAGAACTGAATTGAGGGCTTCCTGCATGGGAAGCACACCCCAGTCTTAAATGAAAGGTTTTAATCAAAATCTAAGGAACCTCCCTCCCTTACCCCCACCCTGCCCACGCCATTACCTTTTAGCTCCTCCCAACTTTCCCTCCTCCTCCACCCCCCAAATCTACCAACCACCTGGAGAAGTTCCTTTCAAGACTATTCAGTAACTCCCCAAAATAAGAGCTTACCCAACCTCAATCAGGGCCCCAGTACATACATTGCCAACATAAATGGAACGGGCATCTGCCTCCATCTTCTCCTCAATAGACATGATCACTGGGCCAGCTTAGGAAAGAAAATGAAAAGTACAACACTTGTTTCCTACTTGACCAATATATGCACTACCACCACAAGTGAACACAAAGATTTTTGTTTGTTCTTTGCTGTACTCATTACCTGGAATAGCGTGTAGCACACAGTAGGTGCATATTAAACACTTGAAAAATTAAGAAATAGATTAATACATTCTTTAAAATCAAAGAAAACTGTGCAGGAATCCCCTCCCACGCCCAAATTAAGTCCGAAATGATTTAAAAAATAGGCAAAATTAAGTGGAACTTGACAATTTCTTAATTAATGGGAAAGTCCCTGCAGCTGAGAAGTTTCTCGTGGGATTCCAAACTAGAGTCCCCAACTTAAGGAAGAACTATTAGTCTTGAAGGTCAAATGCCAGCTGGCAACCTCCACAAAGGATAGAGGTAGACTAAGAACAAAGAGAAGAAACACATTTGTAACAGGGACAAAGGGAGGTACAAGTCAATCATCACCAAAACACAGCTTCTGTCTCATAAAGGTCAGAGGAACACACAATGGACTATGACCGCGGCACCCAACCAGTAATTGCTCAGACAAGTAGCTCGAAGGTCCCGTGCATCTGATCTCATATAACGCGTGCTCCCACAACCCTTCCAATCCAAGGACCCCGGCTCCGCGTGTAACCGCCAATTACTCACCATTGCCTGGAGGTGGGCTCATATTCATCTGCTTCTCTACCTCGTTCTGTAACTCCTTTAGTTTCTCAGCTTCTTCCTCCATCTCCCTAACTCGAGCTTTAATCGCTTCCAGTTCCTACAACGAGTGGGGATGGTATGGAGAACTTAAGAGGTATGGAGAACTGCTCTCAATCTGCGACTCCAGCCATGCTCGGCCATTTCCCTTGTCTCACGCGAGGGTCATGATGAGAAAGAAAGCATGCTACCTTCTCTATCTAGAACAACACTAAGTACCCATGACGCTCGAATCGACCCAGATGGGCCTCTTCTGGCGGTCGAGGATCCGTCGCCGGCCCGGCCCCAGCCACGTTATTCCCCGCCCACCCCTACCCCCACCCCCCGCCTGCCTCCCGCTCGCCTGAGCTCTGGGCCTCTAGTGATCCGGCCGGCCGCTTGCCGGCCAGCTAGCTCGCCCTCCTTCCCTCACCGGGTCCTCAATGGCGCCGTCCCCCGGGTCACCCTCGACCAGTCCCGGCTCCTCCTCCTCCTCTTGGCTCCCGGGGGCTCCCGAGCCAGGCCCAGGGCCCGGAGCTCCCGGAGGGGCGCGGGGCCGGGGTGGCTCCTCTTCGGGCTCGGGCTCCGGCTCGGGCTCCAGCAGCAACTCCTCAGGCTCCAGTTCCTCAGACTCCAGGCCGTTCCCGTAGTCCCCTGCGCCCCCCGGAGCCCCCTCCCCAGCCTCCCCGCCGGCCCCGGGCACAAGATGGCGCCGCCGCCCCGGCCCGGAGCCCCGACCGCCCGCAGCCCCCGCTGCCGCTGCCGCCGCCGCCGCCGCCGCCATCGCCGCTCAGACTGGGGCCCGCCGCCCAGCGATTGGAGAACTGTGCCGGCCACGCCGAGGACTCATTAGTCAAGCAACCTGCCCATCACTACGAGCTGGGACTCCATTGGGGAATATTACTTGGCAATCAAATAAGACCCAACCCCCAAGGCGGGTTATTACGCCAAATTCTCAAATCCCGGTAGGGAAAATGGGCCTGTCAATCAACACACGTTCCCACCGCCTCTCAAGTCTTTAGGTAACAATACCGCCACGCTGTGACGAAGTTCCTGCTTCTCCCGCCTACAGGCGGGTCCGCGAAATATATGACGCTCCATGATTGGTCGCTGGCTAGGCGAGTGGAAAGGACCAATCTTCCGCTTGCCTTGCCGAGGTGGCCCAGTCTCAGATGTCGATTGGCTCGCGAGATTGGGAGGGCTTACACCCGTTTTATGACAGGTGAACCTTGCCCCTGAAAGGACTGTCGGGCTTACTGCAAGGGAAACCCGAGGTCACATGACTAGTCTTTATGGGTCCGCCATCTTGATACAGCTGGCTGCCAACTAGTGAGCCGTTGGAAGACACTGACCGGAAACACTGCGGGGTTTCTAGAAACCGGTGTCCTAACCAGGAAAGCACTAGTAGATGGGATGTTGCTGGAAATGGAGGGTGCTGAATGGAGCTCCCCAGAGAAGAGTTTGCTTTCCCCATCCAGGTTAATGGCACCATCATCCACCAGGTCTCCCAAACCAGAGGAATCCTCACTCCAGAGCTACTAAGCACGAGTCCTGACTGTTCTGTCTTCCTGCACAGGCATGTTTCTTAAGCTCTCTGCGCATTCTCGTTTCAGACTGTTCCTTCTCTTGCTTGGACTATTTGCTACATCATCCCCATAATGGGTCTCTCGGTTTCTAGTGTCACCCCTCCAATTGGTACCAAGCCCAGACTGAGCTGGCTCCCCTTTGCTGTCCAGGTAACCTCAGAACTCCTTACCATGGCATAAGAAACCGCAGGACTAGGCTACTTAGTAAATGTTATTTCCACACTCCCCGTTCTAGTGGGTGTACCTGCACCCACGTCAGTGCCTCTACATGCAGTCCGTCTTTTACAAGAACACTGCAAACCCAGTATCACCTCCCCTATGACCAGCGGGCTTAACTCCACTGTGTGTTTAGTCATTTTGTGCTGCGTTTCCTAAGTAGGTTGTGAGTTTGAAGATGAGAGGCTGGCTCCTATTTGCATTTCCACCGGGGGGCAATATGCCTCCCTACGCATTTATTAAAAAGGAACGGCGGTGCTAAGTCTGCAAGAGAGATATTTGTAGCCAGACCAAGCTACAGTTTGAAAGCCAAATTCACATGAGCCCAAACCAAATAAACAACCCCAACGAGATGCTTTATGACTGGAGGAAGGGGGATTTAGACTAGAGGAAATCCCTACTATCAAACCCAAAAGTCAAAAGCTACTGAGTATACCCCACTCCCCCCCACTCCGCCCCCGCCCCTCACTTTTTCTCACAGATCCTTACCTCAGGAGCAGGGCAACTTGGAGTAGAGTCATAGTTGCTTAAAATGTCACTGAAAATTACTTCATCAGCCATCTCAGCTGCAGTGGTCTGGGAGAACTAAGTTGAACACTGAAGACAAACTCTAAAAGATTGTCAGTTCACTGGAAGAAAAATCTTTTCTACTGATCCCAATTTAATCTAAGTAAGCCAATTATGGGAAATGTGACATTTTTATGCCTTGAATCCTAATTTTGTTGAGCGCTTGATTTTGTAATAGGCACTATCCTAGGCTCCTTATTATGTCATTGAATTATCACAACACTATGAAGTATTTCCAAAACCATAACCTTTTTCAGGGATGAGAAAAGTGTGAAATAACTTGGCCTAAGTCATGGAACTAATTAGAAATGAGCAGGGAATTCAAAGCCAGCTTTCAAAACTCAGATCAAAATTATTGCAAAGCTTGCTTTTACACACAAAGATTATGTATGATGTTGAAATTGGAAAAAACTAAATTCCAATAATAGATAAATGTTTAGGCAAACTATAATTACATCCGAAGATTATTATGCACCCATTAAGAGGTTTACACACAGTGTGATAACATGCAAAAATAATTTTTGTTAGTCCAAAGAAGTAGAATGTAAAATTGTACATACAGGATGATTAAAATTATGTATATCTTATTAAAGAAACAAAAAACAAAAACAGCTTAGGCATTGAGGGGTAAAAGAAACAAGAACTGAAACTGTCTTTTCTTTGGCAATGTGTACCAAAATTTTTTTAAATGTTGAAATTCTTAACCCCGTAATTGTATTTCTTATAATCTGTCCTAAAGAAACAATCTGAAAAGATTTTTGAGAAAATAAAGATGTTCATCAAAGTGAAAAAATGTAAACAACTTGACTGTCCAAGTGGGCACTTTCCGGAAAATTACTGTACAAATATAGATGTAATTTTATAGTCAGTATGCCTTCAAAACACTTATAAATGAGAAGGAAAAATATAATGGCAAGAATTGAAGTATACAAAATTATATACATAGTATGATCATAAAATATAAACACAGATAAAAGACGGAAAGAACTATGCCAAAATGTTAATACTGGTTCTCCCTGGGTAGTAGGATTATGACTGATCTCCTTTATAATTTTCTACATTCTACAATTTCCCCATAATACCATATATTATTTTTATTTAAAATAAAAATACTCCCAACTTCCAAACTTATTCTAATAAGCATAATTACTTTTACAAACACATTTAAAAAAGACATTTGAATGGTGACTTGTAAAATATTTCCCTATTAAACTATAAACTGTAAGAGACATCCTCTTATTGGTATTTGTATTCCCATTGCCTATCACTGTATGCACAATAAATGCTAACTGACAAAATGATTTTCTGTAATAACCTGATTTAATTTTTTCCCCACAAAGACCTATTTTGTTTTTGACAGACAAAGATAGAGACAGAGAAGGGTGAGGGCTCAGAGTAGTCTCCATAGTTGTATGTCATGAGTTTTAGATATGTTCCACACAGGTGGGAGGAGGGGGGGAGAACTGAACTGGGGGCTTCCTGCATGGGAAGCACACCCCAGTTCAGAAATGCATCCACATGGGCCAGGGCCAGGATTTGATCCTCAATCCCCAGGGCTGCAAAGTGAGTGCCCAATCCACTAAGCCATCCAGCTTCCCCTGATTTAATATTTTGCTTCTTATTGTTGCATAGAGAACATCAAAGAGATAAGTTTCCCTCGGAGAATATTTTTTTTAAATTAATACGTAATAATGTGAGATTCACCTGTTATGAGTATAATTTTCCTTCAATAATAACCTATCAATAGAGGGCCATGGAATTTTGAGAAAACTGAAACTTAGTGATGTTGTGTCCTAGAAGGATAGAAGTGAATGGTCAGTGGAGCTGAGAAAAGGAGAATTAAATCAGTAAAATCTCCATTTCTGTCCAGAAGCAAAAGTTTTTTCACTAAACATAAATACTTGGCTTCTTGATAGTTTCATGCCTATTTTTAACTCCTGCTTTGAAATTTTTACTGACTACAATAACTCTCTGTAATCTATAGCTAAATTGTTTAATATGGTAACCACAAGTCATACATGGCTACTGTGCACTTGGAACATGAGTAGTCCAAACTTAGATATGCTGGAAGTGTCAAATATACACCAAATTTCAGACTTAGTATGTAAAAGAGACTAAAATATGTTTAATATTAATAACAGGTTGAAATTATAATAGTTTTTATATACTGGGTTTAATGAAATATTAATAACATTAGTTTTTACCTGTTTCTTTTTGCTTTTTTAATGAGGCTAGAAAATGTGAAACTATACATGTGGCTTGCATCATATGTATGTTGGACAGTGTTGATATAGAACTTTGGAGCCTTTATCATTTACTTACCTCTCTTTTTGAGCAGATTCCAATTCTCTTCTAATCAAAGTCTGGCTTCACCTACCTTAACTCCCTAGTTCTGTTCTTGTACAAAAGTGGGGTGGCCATTTAAATGAGAAAGAGCTGTTGGGCTGCTTAATTTCCATTCTGCTTGGTTAACTTTTTAAAAACTTCATACCTGAAAACTTGTTTTAAATACTGCATCAGAAATATGTGTTCCTTATCAAAAAATCAGAAAATACCAACAGCAGAAAGGACAAAATAAAATCACCCATAAAATTCATCACTCAGAGATAATAACTAATGATATTTTGGCATATACTATTCCTGAAAATTTAAATACACAAATATAGAGGTGTGTGTGCGCATACTTACAAGTGTGTGTGTACAAGTATGTATGTATATATATTTACTTAATGGGATCATACTATACATATTATTTTCTATTTTTTACCCAATAAGATACAGAAACATCTTAAAATCACTAAAAATATTTTTCCATTTTCATTTTTCATGATTTTACTCAAGTCACCTTAGAATGAGGCCTTCCCTGACTGCTCTATTTAACACTGAAATCTATACATATGTACACTTTCCAATCCCGCCCTAATTTTCTTCACAGCATTTGTCACCTAACATGAAATGTTATATTAAATACTGTGAAATTTAGTTTTTCTGTTTCTCTTACTAGAATGTAAGTACCATGAAGGCAGATATTTGCTCACTTCTCTACCTCAGTGCCTAGAACTGTGCTTAAGCACACAGAAGATGCTTGCATGTTTGCCACATGAATGAATGACTGAAGAACTATATAGCATTCTATTATGTTTTCTGGTTGATTAAAAAAAATATGATTTATTTATACCTCACTTGTATCCACATTTAAGCTTTTACATTTTTCAAAGGATCTGCTCTTATATAAAAACATGAATACCTACAATCCATCCATTTGCAACTAAATGTTGCTTAACTTTTATAAAAAGTGCCATTTGGAGAAATAACATTCACAGAAAACTGTCTGAAGGATAAACGATCCATCTGTCCATTCGCACAGTCTGAAATTAGCCCTACATTAAACTATAGCATCGTAGAGCTATTTGGGCTAAATTGTGATGAGCCTGATAGAACAAACTTAGGACCCACTGAATCCTCATTTGGTGTTTCTATAAAGAAACAATGCAAAACTCAACATCATATTTGCTGTCAGATATTATAGAAGGTGGTGTCATCGCTTCTCGCCTTTTGGCTAAGATCAGGTGTAGAAGGTGGTGTCCTCTATATCACTCTTCTTGGAAGAGCCACAAAACTTTTTTCCTATCTTGGGAACTGACAGGCTTTTATAAATCCTAAGAGGAATGTGTATCTCATTGTTTTCTTATTTGTTTTAGCTGACAAGAAGCTCAGAGCTGAACTGATAGCCTTGCTTAGTATTTGGGAATCCTGCTTATAGAATGCTTTTCTGCATGTTAATTTTCCTTTTGCTTTCATTTTATTGCAATATTTTCAATTTTACCTTTACCCTTACTTTAAAAATCTGTATTTTTCCTATTGTTTTGTCTTTTGTATATTCTACTAAGGTGTTGCAAATGTTTTTTGGAACTAGGCAAACATAAACCAATCAATCACATTGCAGTAGAGATAAATGCACTAGCTATCATAGCCTGGTATTAATTATTAAGAGCATCTAATTCCCTTTCCCCTACTGCTATGTTCAACAAGCTACTCTCATATTTTAATATGGCTTGCCCTGTAGATTTTTCTATAGAGAGAATGGAAATGCAACACTGGATCCCTCTAAGCAGTATATTCTTCCTACAATTTAACACAAACCCAAACACCATTTTATTGCACTGGATTATAGAAAGACTAGAAATTCCTGCTTGTAATTTAAAATTAGGACCACTATTTCTGTCAGATGTGATTTTGATGTGGTCCTAGATTAGAAGTACAGAGAATTGGGCTGAATAACCCCTGTAGTTTCCATCCAGTTTAGCAATCTGCATTAAAATGGCTGAAACCAAATGTCTCAGGGGAACAGGAAAGGAAGCGGGGGCTCCATTTCTGCCAGACTTATTTTAAGTCTGAAGTAGGCATCAGGGTATTGGGGAGAGAGAAATGCTCATTATTTATACACTCCTGATTAGAGACTGAACCACAACTGGGGACTTGATTACCATCACACAAAGAATTTTGGTAGGGTTTCTTTTTTTGTTTGTGGCCATCCCAAACTACCATGTACATACATACCCTTTTAAGGCTTGGGCTGGCACAAATGGGAGTTCTTGGCTTTGGGTTTTTGATGGGTTGGGGGATAGGGGAACAACTCTGATTTCCTTAAAAAAAAATTTTATCTCAACACCTTCCAAAATCACTGTTACTCTAATTCTTGCCCTTAACAAGGTAATGAAGAAATGAGTGGATCAAGAAATGTCCTGACCCCAGGCTATACAGTGTAGAAGTCACAAACCCTGCTCAGTCCTTCTCATTAAACTTCTGGGCTTTATTTATTTATTTATTTGTTTATTTTTAATATGACCATTACATATTACACAAAAATAAAAGTCAAATGAACTTGGTATTTATAAATTATTAAATAAAAATACAGGAATATATATTTATATTTATAGAGCTTTTTCTTTTCTTCTAAACTAACCAAATCTGTTCTCCCACCATTTTATGATTTAAAAAAGTAAAATAGTGTATGCCCTAGAATAAGTGGGGTTTGAGATAATTGCAGGACCCATTTGCCCTACTTCTGTTCCTTCCTTGGCTTAAGAAGTCCCTATTTGTCCCTTTGGGCTCTGGAAAGCAAGAAACACCCTCTCCACCTACTTAATCTCTGAAAAATGACAATTTAATTTCCCTTATTAAAAAAAAAAATGAAATCAATTAAAAAATTGGGAGCCATACTCAGCCTTCTTGGCCAAGAGCTAATCCCAAGGAACTATATGGCTCCAGGAGAGAGTCTCTACTTTTCCCTGACAGAAGTCTCTGGGGTTTCCATTGCCCCTCAAGCTAAGAAGGGAAGGATAGTTCAAAACAGCCCACTGGTCCCATACAAGCTATGCTTCTGGGGATTCAGACCTCGCCCTTTACACTTCCGGAAAATGACCTCTCCTTCCTCCCAGGTGTGAAGGCCTCAGAACAGGGCATTTCAGTAACCATGTGCCCTGCTGCCCGTTTGCTTAAAGGCTCACCAAAAGAATTAACAAGGGATAGGCGTCCTGTGGTAGAGGGTAGGGTGATGAGTCTGCCCCAAACCTGGGGGAGCACAGGCTCCTATTTGGAGCTGATGGTCTACTCAGTGGTTTTCCAACGTTTTTCAGCAGCAAACCCCTTAATGCAAATAAAATCTTACCCTGAACCCCGATATGTAAGACAGCTACAAGGAGAGCTGTTCTGTTTGAGGGCAAGTAGCCCAGCCTGCTCAGCTCCCCCACCTTCATCTCCCCCGAGGACTCCTGAGGCAACCCCTAGGCAACTTCGGGGCTCTGCCAAGCAGTTTGAAAACCACTGGCCTAGTTTGTCCTGAGCAAGTCAGAGACCCCCCCACCCCAACTGCCTGCCACAGGGCAGCTCTGAGTTTCTGGTATCAGCATACTCACAACCCACCAAGTGGCACATGCAGCCTACCACCTCCCCCATAAATACCATTAAAAAGTGCAGCCCTCTCTCAAAAGCAAAAGTCTGGGCTAAACAACTCCTGAGGCCAATTTTGGTCCCATATTCTAGTGAGTACAACTATGTTGCCACTTTCTGGGACCAAGTGAAAATCTCCAAGAAGAGTCAACCATGGTCAAGCTAAGCTGATCAGTGCTCAGGATCAAGGGCAGGGTTCTAGAGCACTGTGTCTGAAGAAGTCAGCATTGGAGAGCAGCAATTTTAGCACCTTGGAAAGTGCAGCAGTGAGGTCTGGCTCAGGGCATGCATCTGGAGTGAAATCATTTCTTTTTCCAAAGAAAAAGCTATAATCTGAATCTGTTCTAGAGGACTGTGAGCTCTAAAGTTAACATCCTCAAACTCTGAGGTACAGACAAGTAACACCCATGCAAACAGCGTGGCTCCCAAAGAAAATATAAATGCTTCCAGATCATGGTAGGTACTCTAGAACCCATACACCTGGACCTTGATAAAGCAGCACCAAAGCCCATCACATGGAACAGATCACAGAGTACACGTCACCCTCACACCCATGGGGTTCAGAGCTGGAATGTTCCTCTCAAGGCATCAACAGTCTCACCGAAACACAGTGCAGGACCCAGATTGTATTCTAGATCAGCATTTATGTCCACACACTCAAAAGGAAAATTAATTAGAGCCCCAATTTAGAGTTTAAGTTTGGGTATAAAAGGTCCCAGAGATAGGGAACACTAGGCACCAGTGTGCCCCAGTGGGAGAGGAGGGTGGCAGGCAGGTCCAGCTACCAAAGCCTCTACCCACTGCAGGCTCCGCAGCCCTGCCTTTCTGTCAGAGCCTAGGAGGCAGCAGCAAGTGCATGATGCACAGGGAAGGGGGACCATGAAGGAACAAGGCCAGCTACAGAACTGCTCTTCTCTCCAAAGCCCTGCTAAAGACTTTCTGCAGAGAAGTACCCAAAGCTCTCATCTAGATACAGTGTTTCTCCCTCAGCCTTGAGGCCCCAGGACAAAGGGAGGAGGGAGGAGGGGTTGGGAGTGGGGGTAGAGAGCTGCCCTTGTCCTTGCCACTGCAAGAAGGAATGTTTTCTCCTTGATGTATTCCACCATCACCGGATTAGACAAGCAGCCCAGCATGCACATGAGCACGCGTGCACATGCACACACGTGTCCAAGCGGCCCACTGTGACAGCCACCTCTCCCTATCACCTGAGAAACTGAGCTTTCATTCAAAGGGATGTGCTTTCTGTGTTTTCCCCAAACCCATTCATCCAATGGAGACGCCAACCCCTTAATGCAAGTCCGCCTTCCTCAGGGCTGCAAACCAAGCTCCAGCTATAGTTTCCTGTGCCTACACCTACAGGCATGATCCCTCCCACCTCCCTCCAACCCTGGGATGACTCCATCTCCTGGCCTCCTGACTTTCCAAATACATTCCCCCAGTTCTCCAGATCACTCTTCCAACCACCTGCGTGGCATACTCAGCTCCCTCACACACTGGCCTGCCCCTTCCCATCCTCGTGCCATGCCCATCTGTTCACCCCACTTCTTTCCAGGGCATTTCTCTGTTCTGTTCCTGCTCTCTTGTCCCCCAGCCACACCTAGCCCCACCTGGCCCTGGACTTTCTCATTTGCTAGCAAAAAAGGCCCCTACAGTTACCAGGGCCCCCAGTGCAACGGCCCCTGTCAGCACTGTTCTCACTGAGGCCCAGTTCCCCTCCCGCAGACGCCGCGCCTCCTCCAGGGCCCCGTCCCCGTATAGAGCTGTGAACTCCGCCTGTGGGAGAGAAGGGAAGTAGGAGAGAAAGGAGAAAGGGATATCAGGAGAGGAAAGAACGGAGAAAAGAGGAGAGGAAGAGTTCCAGTTCCATCCACTGCAAGCACTACCCCACACCCAGCTCCTCTCCAGCCAAAGCTTCACTGGTTGCAATCCCCTCTCATCCCCCGTGAATGTCTGGCTCATCTGCCCTCCCTGTCTCAAGGGAATCCCATCCTTTACTTAGTTAAAGTCTGCTCAGAACTGGCATCGTTTCCCAAGGCTTGCCTGACCACCACCCACCCCTGATTTCTGCCCCCATGCCACACGTACTCAGGTGTAAAATGTTCCTGCCGGCTGGATGCCATTTCCCTGCAGACACTCCCTGGGTACTCTGTATTCTGTCCTCTGCTTTGGACCATGAGCCCATCCAGTGATGACTGCAAGGCAGCCCTGGACGGCAGAGTCCAGCATGATGCCCATAGTGAGGGTATCTGACTCTACCCACATAGGGAGACTCAGCAGCCCCCATGCCTCATTCCCAGCACAACGGCCCCCAGCCTCCAGCCAGAGCTGCCCCCGCCCCCGTCCTCCCCTGGAGACCAGCTTTTTGGAGTGATATACAGAGCAGCAATTGAGAAGTTTCTTACCCAGCCCCCACTGCTGTGGATCCAGTCCGCCAGCCGTGTCTCCAGGTAGGCCACCATCCACTCCTGCACTTGTCCCACAAGTGGCTCCATCTCCTTGTTGACACTCTCAGCACACAGTGCGGCTCCAAAGACAAAGAAGGCTACAAGGCGGCCCCAGTTGGGACCCCCTTGGAAGAGTTCATCAGAGACCTGGGTGAAGCGTTGCTGGGCTGAACCAGGGGTCACATGCAGCTGAGCCGCCAGATCAGAGAAGGTGCGACGGAAGCGGGTCTCGAACTCATCTCCAGCTGCACGCATGGCTTGGTGCAGCGGGTCAGCTGCTGGGCCCTCCCCAGGTCCAGCTCCACAAACATAACCCTTCTGCCTTAGCTTATAGCCTACAAAGTCTGCCACTAGAGCCCGTGTGTCAGGGGCCGAGGCTGGGGTCGCCATCCGGGCGGCTGTAACAGTCAAGGATGAAAGACTGGCATGAATATATGGTCAGAGACCCAGAATGGGGCATTTCAGGTTTGGCCAACCCATTGTGACAGGGAAGAAGGTGGGAGGAAATGCTCAGAGACCACTGAGCAGGGAGAGGCAAGAACAAGGAAATTAGGCCCAGGGCATGGGGGGCTAGCCATTAAATTGTAATATGCCAAATTAAATGTATACAAGTAAATTTATTTTTAAAATATTGTAGATTCTTTCCATAATAAGACAACACCAGCTTTACGATGCCCCTACAACCCCCCTCTCCCCAGTACACACTTTAGGGCTAGAACAGAGGCTTAGGACCTCCCCAGAGGTAAGATGTGAAGATGTTGGCAAAGGCACAAGATGGGGGAGGAGAGAGAGGCTGAAGGGAAAGGTGAGAGAAGCAAAGGGTTGCCCGGGACACAGAAAGAAGGAAACACTCACCCAGCCTGGATGGCAGTTCTTAGGACCCAGCACTGGTGGCAAGGCGCCCCCAGCTGGGGCCTTTCATCCTCCTCGCCAGCGTGGAGCCCTGGGAAGAGGGGGATGATATCAGAGCAAGGCGAAGGCCAGGGATCAGGGTCTGGGACGAGACGGGCTGGGACTGTAGCTCCCAGGACTGAGCCCCAGCCCCTAACGCTCTACCAGCTGTGTGGCCGAATCCATGTTTAATGACTGTCCTCCTGGGAAACCCAGGGCCAAGAGCTTCCCGCCGACACCATCTCTACTCCGAGATCCCCTCTGAGCAGCCCAAAGGCTCAGCTCCTCCCTCACCCGCCACCCTCAACCTCTCTCCAACCCCGCCCGCCTGCCAGGTTAGGGATCTCACGGGTCAGGCCGCTGCCGGGATCCAGGCCGTTTCCTGGTGCAGAAGCTGGGAGGGAGGGAGAGAGGGAGGAAGGGAGGATAGGAAGGAGGGAGGAGAAAAGGGGGGTGGGAGGGAGGGCCCGGCGCCGGGTGATGATGGGGCCCAGAGATGCGTCCAGAGAGAGGGGCGGGGCTGGGACGCAAGCTTGGGAAGGGCCACAACTCGGGAAGAGAGGGGGCTGCTGCAGGCAAAGAAGAGCAAGGCTGAGAGCCAAACTCGTCTCCTGAGCCTGGAGGCTGCCCAGAGAAGCTGGCTGGGCCTCAGGAAATCTCGAAACAAATTCAGCATTTGGAAAAGGTCTCTGATGTTCCAAACACTTGTTGAACTTTTCCGGCTCTGGAGTGGGTGTCTGGAAGAGGAGCAGTTCCCAAACTGGTAGAAACTGTCTGCCAGGTGTTCTTGCCCCATGGGACTGGCAAACACGACCTGGACACCAAACATTTCACTTCCTCTTTTCTACAGGACATTTAACCCAGTGCTCCCTTCGTGGGCTGGGGCTTTTAGCCAGGCATCAGGGAGCCAGGACTTGGATCGCAAGCAATTCCTGCAGGTAACTTGTCTTCGTTTGTTTGGGTTTGTTTGGGTTTTTTGTTTTGTTTTGTTGTTTTTATAATCAGATTGGTTTTATTTTTAATTCTTTTTACCCAACACATGAGCTCATTCTTATTAGGAAAAAGTCAGACAATAAAGAGGTATAGAGAAAAAAATAGAAGTCCTCAATCTCCCTCCTGCCTCTCCCACAATTCCTCCTCCTTTCCTGGAGGTTGTTACTGTCAATCAAGGTTGACATCCTTTCAGATTATATACTTATATATGAGGTCTAACAATTAAGTTCTCAAACTTTCCACCATCTGCTAATGTTGGCAGCACTATACAAACAACTCTGTAAGGTTTTATAACCTTGCTGTATCAGTGCCTCACATCTGTGTACATGTCATGTGGCAGTGTCTTGCTGAGTGGTGTTCATTATTGTTGCATGTTTTTGTGTGTCATGGCGAGAATGTCAGAGCTTGGGTTTGCCAAGACCTTTTGGAGAGGCAAGATGATGTTTTGGGCTGTGTTACTACTGGTGATAAAACATGGGTGTAGCAATATGACCCTGAAACAAAGTCAAAGTGCACAATGGAAGTCAGCCACTTTTCCACGACCAAAAAAGTTCCACTAGTCCAAATCAAGAGTCAAAACAATGTTGCTAACTGTTTTTGATTATCAGAGGGATTGTTCATTATGAATTTGTACCAACTGGACAGTGAACCAATTTGACTATTTGGAAGTGCTGGAAAGGCTGCATGAAAAAGTTAGCTGAAAATAACCTGAACTTTTCACCAACTCATGGCTCTTGCATCACAACAATGTACCAGCTTACATGGCACATCTGTGAGGGACTTCTTAGCCCATAAACAGATCACTGTGTTGAGACATCCTCCTTATTCACCTGATCTGGCTCCCAATGACTTTTCTTTATCGAAAGATAAAGGAAATATTAAAAAGACATTTCGGGAATGCCCGGATGGCTCTCAGTGGGTTGAGTTCTCACTTTGCAGTCCCAGGGACCGAGGATCAAATCCTAGCCCCGGCCCATGCAGACCCATATGCTGAACTGGGGTGTGCCCCCCTTTCAGTTCTTGCCAGGGTGAGCCTCCCATGCAGGAGGCCCACCCTGGCTTGGTTCTGTGCCCACTGTGAAATGAAACTCCACTGAAAACTAATGACATACAAACAACTGTGGAAACTGCTCTGGGCTCTCCCCGTTCTGTAAAAAAAAAAAAAAAAAAGACATTTTGATGACATGCAGGACATCAAGGGTAATATGACAATGGCTCTGATGGCCATTCCAGAAAAAGAGTTCCAAAATTGAAGGGTGGACTAAGCGCTGGCATTGGTGCATAGCTTCCCAAGGGGAGTATATTGAAGGTGACCGTAGTGATATTCAGCAGTGAGGTATGTAGCACTTTTTCTAGGATGAGTTCGTGAGCTTAATTGTCAAACCTCACATGCACATACATGTATGTCTATTATTTATACATGGCAGTGCATTTATACAGGGCAGATCATGGTGTGAAGCCAGCTGACCACAGCTGATCTACACAAGGGCACTCTCAGGCATTCTGATGGGCCCATTGGCTCTTGGCAGTTGTCACTTCAGCTCCATTTGGAGGGATCTCCAACCAAAGCCCAGAAAGAGGTAACGCAATTCTCCTTTCCTGCTGGTTCCCTTTGCTTCTACCTTTAGTCCCAGCCTTGGTTTTCCCATCTGCCCCTGTGGGCACTGTAAATGCAAGGTCTTTTATGTAACAATAGTAACAACTAATATATTTTGAAGACTTGTTAGGTGCTAAGAGCTTTCTTTACATGCATGGTATTTTATCCTCACACCAATCCTTATGTTGTTATATCCTTGTTTGATGGATGAAGAAAGTGAAGCTTAGAGAGGTTAAGTAATTTGCCCAAAGCTACTTAGTAAGAAGCTGGGACTCGATCTAATTCTTACCGTATTTATTTATTAAAATATTTATTTATTTATTTTTGACACAGAGAGAGAGAGAGAGAGAGAGAGAGAACTGAACTGGGGGAGCTCCCAGTTCAGCACATGGTTCCACACAGGCCGGGGCCGGGCCAGGATTCGATCCTCGGTCGCCGGCGCTGCAAAGCGAGCGCTCAACCCACTGAGCCATCCCAGCTTCCCCTTATTTTTTTAAAGATTTTATTTTTATTGTTTTTGTCATAGACAGACAGAGATAAGAAGGAGGGCCCAGAGCAGTCTCCATAGTTGCATGTCATTAGTTTTCAACATAGTTTCATTCCACAGGTGGGCAGGGGGCTGCTCAGGGCAGGAGCTAGCTGGGGGCTTCCTGCATGGAAGGCATGGCCCAGTGAGATCTGAACTGGGGGCACACCCAGTTCAGCATATGTGTCCACATAGGTCGGAGCTGGAATTCAATCTTTGGTCCCCAGGGCTGCAAAGCAAGCACTTAACCCACTGAGCCATCCGACTTTCCCTTCAATTTAATTCTTACTTGCAAGTTTTGTCTAAATACCATATTGCTTTGAGGCTCCCCTTGGCTTTGGGTCATCAATGTTGTTATCATGCTACAAGTTTTAAATGTCCAAATTGAATTTATAAGCCCAAACTCAGTTCTCTGTATTCTGAATGCACAGCCTATTCCACTACTTTATGATTGTATCCCTTCAAATATCCATATTTCTTTTTTGCTCTTAGGCTGATCATTCCTGCTGCTACCGGCAAGCTTGCCTCCTTCTTTTGAGAATAACCTAGTCTAGTCCTTTATTTGCTACCCTGATTCCTTCTAAAATATTTACTTGAAATAAAAATATATTTGTGTCTCAGGGTCCAGATATATTTGTCTGCTATTTATTTATAAGCTCTGTGAAAGCAAGAACTGATTTTTATTCACTTTTACATCCTCCAGGCCTAATAGACCCTTAGTAAATGTTGACTGAATGAATCACTCAACTCCTCTGGCCAGTTATTGAGCAGGCCCAATCAGATGTCTGAAGATATCCTCAGTGGCTGTTTAAGAAACAAAGACTGATTTGGAATAAAGATGCAATGTTAATCTGAGCAGCCAGAACAGAGCTGCTGGACCAACACAAATTAGGTCCGGTCCAAAGCTGTGTACCTCAAGGATCTTCTCAGACCAGCACCACAGGGCCAAGGTACGGCAGCTCAAATGGTAGACAAGGTGAAAGAGCTTTTACCAGAAATCCTCAGGCCACAGGCTAACCTTGAACCTTATCTGTTCTGTTAAATGACATATTTTACCAGAGCAAGGAAAACAGTTTTAAACTGCTTGACTGTAAAACAAATTAGTGTAACATTATTTTATAACCTAAGACATGAAAAGACTATTCCATGGATTACATATATATTAAATAAGAAAATAAAATTTGGGGAAGCCGGGATGGCTCAATGGGTTAAGCGCTCACTTTGTAGCGCCGGGAGCTAAGGATCGAATCCCAGCCCCTACCCTTGCGGACCCATGTGCTGAACTGGGGAGTTCCCCCAGTTCAGTTCTCTCTCTGTCTCTGTATCACTCTCTCTCTGTCAAAAACAATTAAAAAAAAAATTTTTTTTTAATTTTTTAAAAATTAAAAAAAAAAGGGGAAAGCCGGGATGGCTCAGTGGGTTAAGCACTCACTTTGTAACACCAGGGACCAAGGATCGAATCCCAGCCCTGGCCCGTGCGGACCCATATGCTGAACTGGGGAGTTCCCCCAGGTCAGTTTTCTCTCTGTCTCTGTATCTCTCTCTCTCTCTCTCTGTCAAAAACAATAAAAAATTTTTAAAAATAAATAAAATAAAATTCAGTATCACTTTAAAAATCAGTCCTGGCTAAATTGTTGTAGTTAACACTGGAGTTAAAATGCAAATAGGAATGAATTATACAATAAGAGCGCATATATCTGTTTATTTCCAACTTAGTCACTTATTATAAACTCTGCTGTTTTAAGTTTAGAGATTCCATTTCTATTCTAAAATTCCTCATTTCAATGCTCTGAAGATGTTAACTGTTATCATTAAATGTTTTAATCTTATATAAACAAGTAGATAAAAAAAAGTGGACTATAGAGCTGGTCTGCTAAGGTTCTAATCCCAGCTCTATTATCTTATGTGACCTTGGGCAAGAGGCTTAGCTCCTCTTTCCATTGATTTTCTCATTTGTAAAATAGCTATTAATAACATTCCCTACTCCTGAGTTAATGTTTGTAAAACTCTTACAACCAACCATACCTAGCACATTTTAAGTGCTATATAAGATCAGTAGGGAAGTTAGGAAAAAAACTAAACAAAATTTCACATGCTCTTTTCACTACTATAGAAAAAAATGAAGAAAAACACTGGCTCTGTGCCCTTCTTGGAATCTACCACTGGAACTCAAACCTTACAGTCCATCTCAGATTGGTGTGCTCATTCATTGAATAATTTAAGGGCCTGTGTGCTGAAACTGACTATAAATCAGACACAGCCTCTGTCTTCAAACGTCTTACAGTCAGGTTAGAGATCAGAATTCTAATCCATTTTTTTACAGAAGAGAAAACTGAGGTACAGATAATTTGTTCTTTGTTCAAGGATACGCAGCTAAGTATCACTGGAAGTGAGACCAGGAGCTTTGTCTTTTCACAGCTCTCAGTTAAGAACTTTTTCTAGTGGGCCAACCACCCTTGTGCGCACATCTCAGTTCTATTTGGGACTCTGCCTAGTTTTTATGATCTTCCCTTCTTTGCACCCATTGCCACTCACATCTAAACCTGGAAAACTAGGATTTAGAAGACAGTGAGAAGGTCACGTCACACTGAGCGTTTTGAACCTTCCCCTGCAAGAAAAGGAAATGTTACTCTTTACATTCTGCCTTAACTCATCCCGTCCTAGAATGGATAAGGTCGTAAAAAAAAAAAAAAAAAAAAAAAGAGTGGTCTCACTCAGGACAGGAAGGGTAGAGTCCCCGCCCCCTGGTGCAGCCGCATCAACAGCGAAGACAGGTGGGGAGCCACCTGTCAAGAGGGCTGTGGGCTGTGGGCTGGGATGGGGGGGGAGGAGGGCCAGGCCGCGACGGCCGCGAGACCAGAAGGTGTGTGTCGCTGAGCGCACGCTCAGAGCAGACAGCTAGCAGGACTGGAGGTGATCGTTCAAGACCCTGAGAGCTGATGGCCAGGGCGAAGGAAAGGTAGTCACCGAGTTGGAGGTGGAGGATCCTGGAGGTGACGGCAAGGAGAGTACGCAACCGCGAGGGGCGGCTTCTGCGTGGAGGCCGGGCGGGTGGGTCATTGGGAGGGAGGAGGGCAGAGCGACGGCGCTGCAGGCGTCCCTGCCGGGGCGGGGGATGCAATGTCTCGCGAGCGCCCCCCCCGCACCGACATCCCCCGCAACCTGAGCTTCATCGCCGCCCTGACTGAGCGAGCCTACTACCGCAGCCAGCGGCCCAGCCTCGAGGAGGAGCCGGAGGAGGAGCCAGGCGAGGGCGGGACGCGCCTCGGGGCCAGATCCCGTATTCACGCTACAAGTCGGGGCCGCCGGGCTCGCTCTGCGCCCGCCGGCGGTGGCGGTGCCAGGGCGCCCCGCAGCCGCAGCCCTGATACCCGCAAGAGAGTGCGTTTCGCCGACGCGCTGGGGCTGGAGCTGGCCTCCGTGCGCCGCTTCCGCCCTGGAGAGCTGCCCCGGGTGCCCCGCCACGTGCAGGTCCAGCTGCAGAGGGACGCCCTCCGCCACTTCGCTACGTGTCAGCCCCGCGCCCGTGGCTTCCAGGTAGGTGGCAGCGGCACGCCCCTCCCCTGGACCTCCCCATTCCGACCGCGGCGGGTATGGGGCGAATTAACCACGGAATACCCATCTCCACCCCCAACCCAAGGCTCGCTCTTGCGCGTCTCTCCGGTCCCCCATTGGCGAGGGGCTCTAGGTGCCCCTTGCAGCTGGGCCGCACTCGGGGTCAGCCTCGGATTGGCCCAACGCCTCGCTCTGACCCCGCCCCCTGTGCCGGTGCTCTCATCGCTGGGCTCGGTTCTCCCTCTCCCTTTTTTCGTCCCCAGGAGGCGCGGGCCGCCCTGGAGCCGGCCAGCGAGCCGGGCTTCGCCGCCCGCTTGCAGGCGCAGCGCATCTGCTTGGAACGCGCCGAGGCGGGCCCGCTGGGCGTGGCCGGTAGCGCGCGCGTGCTGGACCTGGCCTACGAGAAGCGCGTGAGCGTGCGCTGGAGCGCCGACGGCTGGCGGAGCCAACGCGAGGCGCCCGCCGCCTACGCCGGCCCGGCCCCGCCCCCTCCGCGCGCCGACCGCTTCGCCTTTCGCCTGCCCGCGCCGCCCGCTGGGGGCGCCCTGCTGTTCGCGCTGCGCTACCGCGTGACAGGCCACGAGTTCTGGGACAACAACGGCGGGCGTGACTATGCTTTACGTGGGCCCGAGCACCCGGGCAGTGGCCCAATCCCGGAGCCTCAGGGCTGGATCCACTTTATCTGAGATGCCTGTGGAAGACGGCGGGAAAACCCAAGTCACCTGGGGGCGCCCGAAGATTCGGCGGGCAGCTGTCCTAGAGAGTCCTAGTGGGGGTGTGAGGAGTAGGTGGGATCAGCGAAGATCGGGGAGATAGGGGTGGAAAACACCGGTTATAAGTGAGTTGAAGGAATCCAAGGCATAAGGGAAAGGAGACCGGAAAGGGTGCGCTAGAAGGATTCGGAAAAAGCACAAGAATAGAGATGATGGTGACGTTCTTCTTCATGAATGGGCACTGGGGAGAGAGCTCGGCAGGCCTAGGCAGTCGAAGGTTAAGGTACTTCTTTGGGACTGACAAGGTATTTTGTGTGAAGTAGCTGCCCACTCCAGATGAAGTTTATTTAGATTGCTGACTCATTCCCTTTTCTTACCCCTTTGCCACCTAAGGTCTCCTAACCCTGTCCATCCTGGCTTTAACTCAGCTTTAATTGCCTTGCTGAACTCCCAGAAACTTGGCCACTGCTTCCCAATTCCTGACATTATGACAGGATTCCCTTGTCACCCCTGACAGTCAGTCCCTGGCTTCAGTCTGGGAGAACTGGCTGGGGAGTGATGACAGGTAGTACTCAGAACTCCTTGCAGCCCTAGGGGTGTAAATGAAGGCCTGTCCTTGTAGCCAAATAATGCAGTGGCTGAAGGATTGGTACACTCAAGGGGCTTCTAGAAAAATGCCAGCCTTATCTTCTGGGTGCCTTCTAATGACCTCTAAGCACTTTATGGACTGTATCTGTCAAAGGACAGTGAATCACAAGAATTACGAGTCTGATTCTGCCTCAAGACTAGGGAGTCACTGAGTAGCTGTATAATTTTGGGCAAGTTCCTTCACCTGTCTGGGCCCGTTTCCTTCTTCGTATATTGGATTTAGGTGATCTCTTTCTGCCCTTTCGTGCTTTAACATTTTATAATCTGTGAGTGGCAGAGTGTCAATTAGAAGCCACATTCGCCAACCTACAGTTGGAGTGCTACAGTTCAGAACAGAATGCACAGCACCCCGAGTGTTTGGTTGGGGCTGAGGATGGGTCCTCCAGTTTTTGACACACATGTTCCATAGCCCAGGAAGCATCCCCAAACTAGCCTGCAGCCTTAGGGTATTAAGACCTCTTTCAAACCACAGCCCGTCTTCTGCCCCTTGCTCTTTGCTCAGGTCTCCACATACTTCCAACCTGGGTGCTCTGAGATAGCTTTGGAGAGGTCTCTTGAGGGAAATGATGCTTGGGAGCCCCAAAGATGAAAAGAAACAATGCTGGGGGCTCTTGTGAGGATAAGGGATTATGTATATAAGAAATGGAAAACATTTTAAATCAAGGGTCAAAGCAACTTGAAAATTAAATGGTACCAGAAGATGGCAGTATGCTCCATATCCTGAGCAAGTGAGATGGGAAAGCTGGACTCACCCATACACAGTCATGCCTTATGTCTCTTCTGGTTAACCTCTGCTAGTTGTTTTTGTTTGTTTGTTTGTTTTTCCCCTCTTATCCTATTCCTAAGCTCTTTATTTTTCTCTTTTCTTGTCCTTTTCACTTTCATTTTTCTTCTAGCATAATGGAGTACTTTTCTCTATTTCCAGTTGCCTCCCTCATCCTTGTTGGTCTGTGCTATTCCTTCTCCCTTCAGAAGGGGTGGAGAACCTGCTTCCTTTTCTCCAAGACCATGGTTGATCCACTTTCCTCCCTCAGGCTCCTTGACAGTGTTCTAGAAGGGAGAAGAGGGAAAAGAAGCAGTTCCTAATGCAGATGAACAAGGAGCTCCCAGGTAACCAGCTTCCCCACCCTCTTTTCTGTTACTGATATCTGGATCCCCCTCTTCCTTATCAATAAGTGAGAGCGTGCATGTACATGTACCTGTGCATGCGTTCTGACTAGAGGATGGGGCTTGTTACCATGCCTCACCTGTCCAAAGCCTTAATCCTTTCAAGAAAGATGCCTGAAGAAGGACCCCTACTCATTCCTCAAACAGATACCCATTTAAACATAATCCTTATCTGGTAAAAACAGTTTCATATGTCTTATGGATCACTTCACCTTCAGGTCAAAGTTCCAGCAGAATGAAAGGTAAAACTTGAAAGCCACCAAGCATTGCACTTAGTTATCAATGAAGAGCCCAGGAGAGGATAATGGAGAGGAAAATGGGGTTGAAGCTCAGTGTGTAGTAGTCTTGCTAAATGTGTACGCAATACTGTTTTGCTGTATTAACAATTGTAACAGCTCACATTTGCTTGCTTATACTCTAACTCTTGTGTCTTGCCAACATTATAATCTTCAAGACTACCCTATAAGCTGAGTAATATTATCTCTGTTGTGAGGAAAAAGCTCAGAAAAACTCAGTAATTTGTTCAAGACCATACAGCTAGTAAAAGGCAGAGCTAGGACTGTGAACCCAAAATATCTATAGAACCTCTGTGCATAACCATAATGTTACTTTCTTTTCCTTTAAAAAAACAAAATTTAAAACTGTGCCATATATCATATCTTATTAGGGAAAAACACAGTTCCTAGTTGTGCTCTACCTTCCCATGTTCCCAGCCTCTTGTACTATCTTGGAGAAGGCAAAGCACTGAGGGTCCCAAGTTTCATCTGCTCCTTCCAGAAGCTTACTACTGTCTCCTATGCCAGTGTCCCAGCTCTGCAGAATCAGCAAGGGACTAACTCCCCTGCCTTCTAGAGAATTTGGAACCCTTTTGAACTCTAGCCTTTCCATACAGTGGGATTCTCCAATGGCCCTAGCCAACCCTCCACACCTGTTAGTGTGCCATACCCCTTCCCACACACCCCACTAGCCTTGAACAAGCCAATTGCCTGAACTTTCTGCTATAAGACAATTGCTGAATGTTTTGTGTTCCAGCCTTCTCTGAGAGCCCTGATAGTAAGTACTGAGTGGATAAATGCAAGCTGGTCAGGAGCAGGGAACCAGGGATAATCCAGTGTTCCCTGAGCTCTTTGTAGGAAGTACTGTGGCTCACCCACACCCCCATTCTCAGCTTTATAGACCCAACACGAGTCTTCTGGTTATTCCCATGTAGTGCTACTCCAGGGCCTGGGCTAAACTTATAGCCTAATCTGATGTGGCAAGCAGTAGGAGTTGGGATTCTTTAGGGATGTGTTATGTGTTAGACGTTGTGCCGGGGACTTTCCTCTAAAGGCTGATGACTGTATGAACAGGATCAGTTTAGAGTGTAACATGCCAGTTGTGGAATGGGAAGTGCCATAAGAAACCATTACCGTGGTCAGGGGCTTAGGGGCTGTCCTTGAAGCAACAGCAGGAACACTGTTGCCCTTTCCTCTCCCCTAGACCTCACAGATGTCTGACAGCCTTCCTCCTTTTCCTTCGTTTCTCTTTAGGAATGTAGTTCATCATTTCTTTTCATAATAACCCCTAATTCCTCAACTTTACAATCTAACTACCACATTTCTTGCTTCTAACTCCTGTGTTTCTCTGAAGCTCCTCCAGATTCTTATAAACCACAGGTCATAGAATCAGAGACCTGCAAAGGCTTGTCTTTACAGATCATTAGGTCCAGGCTCCTCAATAAATAAAGACACAGATCCAGAGATGAAACATGACTAGCAGGGTCAGCTAATTTTTTAGTGCAGCTTGAGATGAGGATTCAATCCAGGCTTCCTGACCACATCCTTTTGTCCATG
>PVKE010019286.1:0-28612 GCA_004027555.1 Craseonycteris thonglongyai | reverse complement strand
AGAGAGAGAGAGAGAGAGAGAGAGAGAGAGAAGGGGGATGGCCCAAAGCAGTCTCCATAGTTGTATGTCATCAGTTTTCTACATACTTCCATTCCACAGGTGGATGCAAGGCTACATAGGGCAGGAACTGAGGTGGGGGAGAACAGGGGAGCCTCTCCCACATGGGAGGTTTGACCCTGTAAGCTAGAGGCCTCCCACATGGGAAGCTCACCCAAATGAGAACCGAACGGGTGGTATACCCCAGTTCAGCAAATGGGTCCACATGGGCTGGGGCCGGGATTTAATACTCGGACCCCAGGGCTGCAAGATGGGCGCTCAACCCACTGAACCATCTCAGCATCCCCCTATTGCTCTCTTATAATTCCTTAAACTTTCAGCACAACAAGCCAGTGACCATTGCTGAGGTTCAGCTGACATTTAAAATGAAATCCTACCTCCAATAGCACCACCTTCCAGAGTAAAGCCATACTCCAATGACATGTGTCCATGCACTGGGCCATTCTGGGATTCTATGAGGGGTTGAATGAAAAAGCTTTTCCATCTTCTCACTTTTCTATAACCTTTGGAATGTCCATTGTTGAAATAAGATAGATTTAATAAAATTTTAGTAAATAAGAATCACACATTTTCGGGGAAGCCGGGGTGGCTCAGTGGGTTAAGCGCTCACTTTGCAGTGCCGGGGATCGAATCCCAGCCCTGGCCCATGCAGAACCATATGCTTAACTGGGAGCTCCCCCAGTTCAGTTCTCTCTCTGTCTTTGTCTCTGTATCTCTCTCTCTGTCAAAAATAAAAATATATTAAAAAAAAAAAAGAATCACACTTTTTTTCCAATTTACAATTCTTCAACTCTATTGTCTTCATTAAACTGTTAAATTAAGTTAGAAATGTATAAACTGAATACATTATTTCTCATTGGCCAAAACTTAAATTTATTTACTCAAAAATCCATCCATTCATCCAAAAATATGTAAGTGTCCAATCTGCCAGACACAGTGAGACTCAGGGAACAGACATCTATAAAACACAGTTTCTTTTGCTGATGGGCTGGCCAGGGGGTAGGAGAAAGACTGGTGAGTAAACATACACAATTATGGGACACCATCATCTAGATCAAGTGTGTTCAACCCATGGTCTGCAAGCTACAAGCAGCTCAGGAAGGCTTTGAACATGGCCCAACACAAATTAATAAACTTTCTTAAAACATGAGAATTCTTGCGATTGTTTTTTAGCTCATCGGCTATCATTAGTGTTAGTGTATTTTATGTGTGGCCCATGACAATTCTTTTTCCATTGTGGCCCAGGGAAGCCAAAAGCTTGGACACCCCTGACGTAGATCTTATGAAGCCTAGTGCAGTGACGTAGTGTAGGTGGTCAGTGCCACCTGCAGGCATCAGGAAGCCTTCTGAAACCAGATGATCAGGTATTTCTGGACTTTGAAACAGGTTAAAACCCAAGAGGGAATGAGATTCCTTTGAGCTGTGCCATGCCCCTGACTTTACTCGTAGGGTTTTTTCTGCCTAGAATCCCTTAAAGCAGCATTCAGAAAGCCCCTGGCACACAGTAGGCACCTATTGTATGTCTACTGAGTCATTTATGGGTAGATTAACAAATAGTGACTAGTTAATAGAAAGAAAGGGGTTAAGAAGCACTAAATCAAAGAAAATGGAGACAACTGCAGACAAGGAGCAGTGAATGAATGGCATGGGAATGACAGCTCCTGGATTACTTGTCCATGGAGGACAACTGAAAGGACCACAGAAGTCTTTCCAGTTGAGTTTTGATGGAGAGAATTGCAACTCTCCATGGCAAATTGCTTGACTGGCACATCTAGTAGAATCTATTTGCCATTCGTATTTGCAGACTATTCTTATGAGGACTTTGACAATGAATGGTGGAATAAATACTTACAAAATATTAGAGAGGAGAATAATTTTTTTCATAAAAAGTCTTTGAATGTACCTGAAAAATGAATATGAGATAGAATGTCTGCATATTGGTTACATCTTATATACGGTAGTGAAAATGTGAAGGAAAACTGATATTTCTAGAACACCTGTAATTTTTCTAGTGGGGTGTTTGCCTCTACTTTTAACAGTTTTGGTTGTCTGTGATGTGCTGGACTTTCTGAAGGTACTTTGAGGTTTGCAGAATTGTGAAGGTTAAGGGCTATGGGAATGAATAGGGAAGGGAAGGGCATTCCAAGTGAGCATTTAAGAAAGTTTTAGAAAATGTACAATTGAGCTGAACTTGAAAACACAGATAATATTTTTAATTAAAGAAATTGGAATAGAAATAACATTTTAGGGAGGAAATATTAACCTGAATTTTCAAAATTCTAGGAATAAATGTTTGTGGGTGGAGGGAATTACAGTGAAAACTTTCATTTGTCTAGAATATGCACTATACTAAGTGTATCCTGGGCATTGTAATTAACTGAATTTTGTCTTACATGTGGCATCGGTCAATACAACGGTCAAGCAGACAGTATGCATATTTTTGTACCTATGGGCCTTAAGGAGAATAAGTGAAATTTTAAGAAACAAAGATTGTGAGAGTCATGTCTGTTAAGAACTCTTTCATTATATCCATTTGGTCCTGGGAGAAAAGTCTGACCCACTGGCTCAGCACCAGGCTGTCCTTTCATCTCCTGGTAGGAAGGGTACAACCAGGCTTCTCAGCCTTAAGGTTGCTATAATTAGTAGATTAAAAGTATAAGAGTCTGGCACAAAGCCAGGAGCATGGTATGAACTTGGCATACAGGAATTAGGAATTGTGAATAGCAAAGGAGTATTTCCAATCTTGCCCATGCATTAGGATCACCCAATGGCTTCTTAAAACAGATTGCTGACCCCATTCTCCAGAGTTTTCAAATTCTGTAGGACTGGGGAAGGCCTGAACATTGGCATCCTCCGGTGAAGCTGCTGATCCAAGGACCACATTGTGGGGCCCTCTGCACTGAACCACATTTTCATTCTCTGTTATTTCACTTGACACACCCACTCCGAGTCTTTATCTCCTCCTGCCAGAGCCCCCTCTAAGTGAAAGGCAGTTGATAAACTCATCCTGGGAAACATTTTGGACAACCATTAACTTAATACATACTAATAAAAATGAGAAAAACAATCTAATAGTGGTAATTATTTCAGGCACTTTCAGTAATGGAGGGAAAAAGATGTAGAGGGAGGAAGCCTTCGTTGTTCTTTTGAAATCATGCCTCTCTTATCGGTGAGGTGTCTGAAAATCTGAGACTTCCTGGCTAATAAATGTAGTCGATATTTCTATATAGCTAAAAGTTCACAGCCTTCATTTGGCCCATGAATACCACACAATTCAAGTTCTTTTGTCCTCTGTTCTTCCTTCTCTCTACCCACAAACTTTCTATCCTCATTATATATGAAAGTGCTTTGACTAACACTTCTGCAATAGACAAAGCGTCTTTTAATTTTACATCCAATCAATCATAGACAAGTTGACTAGGGATAGGTCAAATACATTCCTCAAACTTTGATGTTTCCTCTTGAATGTCTAAATGTTCAAGTTCAAGGACAGAAAACCTAGTCTGTCACTCAAGAATCCTAAGATTGCTGAGTAGAGCTTTAGTAAAGAAGTTAAAATTACTGTACTTTTCCTTGTATAAGACAATACTTTTATCTAAAAAATTTAGACCAAAATTTGGGGTCATCTTATACATGGGAGTAGCCATGTATTGATTTCTTAATGCTGGGTTAGAAAAATAGGGGTCAGCTTATACATGGGGTATCTTATATGTGAAAAATACTGTGTCTGGGAAACTACCAGTATTCCAGCAAAAGCCACAGAATAGTAAGAGTTGCTGAGAGAAATCTGGAAATAACAGTTATGGAAAAAAAATGACAGTATGTAGGTCATACATGTAAATAATTTTCTGCCCCCACCTAACCCTCATCCCCAGTAGAAAATAAGCAAATCCGTGTGGGAGAATTTCTACCTTCCTGTCAGCATAGGTCAGGAGCCAAATCAGTTAGGAGAGCCCTGTGGAAGAACCAGAAACACAGCTTCAAAACATCACAGGCCTAAAGTGAACAGTGCACCTACCCCTTCTCTCCTGCAGAGCAACAGGGAGACTTTCCACAAGGCACACATCGCTGCTTCTTGACAGGAGACCTTCCACAGACTTATTAGCTTTGCAATCCCATTGGCCCTCACTTATGCATGCTCATAAATTTGTCAAAGTTTCACAGGCCTCAACCAAGACAGGAGTTGGGAGTGCCTGTAGGAGGAGCTCTCACACATTATGTGGTTTGTAAAAACCCTACAATAAGATGAACTCTATGGTTATAACAACCCCGCCCTTTGATTTTCTCTTCCTCTTTAAAAAGAACTTGCTTTTTTTTTTTTTTGGTCTTGGTTATTTTCATAAGGCTTACATGGCTTTACATGCTGATTGCAATTTTTCCTTTTGCTCCAAAAAAATTATTTTTCATGACAGACAACCTAGTCAACTTTTTGATCATGGTAGAAATAGATTAGGTAAAGGGAACCAACATTTATTGAGCACCTTCTATGTACTAACTAGACTTTGTGCTAAGTACTTTACAAATAACAGTATCTCATTCAATCCTCACAGTATTCCTGTGAGAAAATGTACATCCTATTAATACATCAATAGATGAAGAAACAGAAGCTTAACCAAGGTTAAGCTAATTGCTTAATATTTTATCTTGGACACATTTGAAGCAGAACAGAAACAATTGTTTTTACCAAAAGACCTGTTTTTTGTTGTTGCCATTGATTTTTATAATAGTGGTAAAATATACATAACAGAATTTATCATCTTAACCATTTTAAAAAAAATTTGTTTTTTTTAATTAATTAATTTATTTATTTTTGACAGAGAGAGAGAGAGACAGAGACAGAGACAGAGAGACAGAGAGAGAACTGAACTGGGGGAGCTCCCAGTTCAGCATATGGTTCCGCACGGGCCAGGGCCGGGATTCGATCCCTGGTCCCCGATTCGATCCCTGGTCCCCGGTTCGATCCCTGGTCCCCGGTTCGATCCCTGGTCCCCGGTGCTGCAAAGTGAGCGCTTAACCCACTGAGCCATCCCGGCTTCCCCTTCTTGACCATTTTTAAGTGTATAGTTCATTATTGTTAAGTATATTCACAATGCTGGACAATCAATCTCCAGAACTTTTTCATCTTGTAAAACAAAAGCTTTATACCCATTAAATAATAACTACCCATTCTCCCTCCCCCCAGCATCTACTTGCTATTTCCACAATTTTTCTATTTTTAGATGCCTCATGTAAGTGGGATAATATAGTAATTGTCTTTTTATGACTGACTTCTTTCACTTAACATAATGTCCTCTATGTTCATCCCTGTGGTAAGATGTGTCAAGATTTTGCTCTTTTTAAGGTTGAATAATACAAGTACTCCATGATATGTATAAATCACATTTTGTTTATCTATTCATGTATTGACATGCACTTGAATTTATTCCTTCTTTTTTTTTCTGGTCTCTTATGAATAATGCTGCTATGAACGTGGATATGCAATTGTTTCTTCCACACCCTGATCTAAATTTTTTCTGGATATATATATTCAGAAATAAAATTTCTGGATCATATGATAATTCTATTTTTAATTTTTTGAGGAAACAATGCTGCTCTCCATAAGGCTGCACCATTTCATATTTTTACCAAGAGTGCGCAAAGTTTCCAATTTCTCCACAACTTTGCCAACACTTCTATTTTCTGTTTTCGTAGTCATAGACATCGTAATGGATGTGAAGTATTATTGTGGTTTTGGTTTGTGTTTTCCTAATGATTAGTGATGCTAGGCATATTTTCATATGTTTGTTGTATAGCTTCTTTGGGGGAATGTTGATTCAAATCCGTTGCTCATTTTTAAAGGTTATTTGTGGGTTTTATGTTTACTTGTTTAGTTATAGAAATTCTTTATATATAACAGATTAATCCCATATCTGTATATGATATATAAATATTTTCTCCCATTCTGTAGGTTGGCTTTTCACATTTTTAATTTTGTTCTTTGATACACAGAAGTTTTTAATTTTGATATAGCCCAATATGTTTATATTTTCTTTCATTACTTGCTTGTGCTTTTGGTGTCATATCAAAGAAATCATTGTCAAATCCAATATCATGAAGATTTACTCTATGTTTTCTTCTAACAATTTTATAGTTTTAGGTCTTATGTTTAGAGCTTTAATTCATTTTGTTAAGTTTTATATATGGCATAAGGTAAGGGTCCAACTCCATTTTTTCCACATGCCCATCCAGTTTTCCCAGCATTGTTTGTTGAAAAGATGTTTTGTTTTGTTTTTTCCTATTGGATGGCTTTAGCACACTTGTTTGACCACATATGTAAGGGATTATTTCTGGGCTCTCTGTTTCATTGGTCAATATGTCTATCTTTATGCCAGTACCACACTATTTTGATTTCTGCAATTTTGTAATAAGTTTTAAAGTCAGGAAGTGAGACCTCCAATTTTATTCTATTTTGTCAAGATCTTTTTGGCTATCAAAAAATATTTTTTGAAAAGAAAGATAAAAAATAAAAAAGAAGACACAAAGTCCAGAAACGGAATGAAGTTCTTAAAGGTACAAGCTAGTTGACTTGACTTACCTAGGAACAATGAGTATATGTGCCACAAGTCTTCCAGATTGAGAAAATAATTTTCTATAAGAATTTGTAAATGTTGTCTCCATTCTCCATGTTAGGTCAACTAACTTTAAATTATCCCTGCATTGTCCTGGTCTTTCCCCTACTCTTATAGCCACTCAAGGTCATGGCCAGTGCTCATGGCTAGATGAGCTGCTTTAGATGGAAAGTTGTGTTATACTCCCTGCCTCAATGCTGAGAGCCCAAGAGCAGCAGGGCAGAGAAGATCGGTAACATACAGAGTGAGGTTCATGGAAGCCTCATAGAGGATTGGGATCAAACAGACAAAAAGAGTTTCCTCTCTAATTTGCAGTTTAAAGACAGAGATAGAGCCTGGCAGAATAAAAACACCAAATTCTGTAAGACAATAATTATTTTAATCCAAGATGCTGTGACTGGATATGTGCAGTGAATATGGAAACTATTTCCTTCCTTGAAAAAAATACAATCAACAAGAAATATGAGAAAAGTCAGCATTGTTAGCACATTGGAAAGAGTGGTGAGAGGTCCGTGGGAGCCTGGACACCAGTCCTAATGCCAAAGCCAAGGAAACATGAGGAACGAGACAAGAATATGAATAAAAAAATAAAAAAATAAAAAAGCAAGTGGTGACTGCAGATAATTTCTCAGGGCCACATCATCAACTCTAAGTATTATCCTAAGGCTCTGAGAAAGCTTCCCAAAGTAGTTTGAGACAAACAGTGAGAAGCAGAAAAGGGAGTCCTCTTTTTAATTATTCTTCTCCATCACTCTCCTCACCCTCAGTTGTGCTCTCCTCTAGCATTCTCTGTTCATCACCACTGTGGTCCCTCCTTCCAAGAAATTCATTAGTTCTAAATTAATTCTGTTTATCCAAACCCCTAACTCCTCCCCCAACAGCACTAAACAAACCCTAAACATGTGTTCATACACATACACCAAACAAACACACACACACACACACACGCACACACACACACACACACACCACACACACACTGGACTATCCTTCTTTTCAGCCATAAGTCTAATTTTATAAGAGCCAGCTCCTCAGAGCTTTGTGTCCTTCATGCAAAGGATGTTGAGAGGCTTCAATGACAAATACTTATTAGAGAGATGGTCTCCTGACACCCTCACTTTGATAGCACAGAGAGTTATAGGGGACTTTGAATTAGAAAAGCATTTTTTTAATGGAGAAAGTGTTGCCAACAGAGAAGTTAGTGAAATGAAAAAGGTAAAATAAATTGGTAAAACATAGGTAAAAAAAAATAAAGCAATAATTATGATTTGCAGACTACTTTCTATTCACCCAGAACTACTTTGCATGCCACATGTACTTCCTTGCTCAGTTCTGATAACCACACTGTCTTCACCCCTCTCTGAAATCTGTATTGATTAAAGAAGTGTTGTGTACATTACTAGTGAGTCAAATATGACACTTTGCTGTTCAGAGCAGCATTGTATTCAATGTAAGAATGGGCCTGTTAGAGGTGAGAAGTTTTACTTATACTTCCAGCCAAGGTGCAATTTTTGAAGGTTAACATCTAAATACCTCAGTTTGTTGCTTAGAGCATGATGGGGGAGAGAAAAAGAACAGGAAAAGCAATACACAGAAGGCATCAGCAGATATTTTTGAGAGAATCCCGGCACGGCCCTGCGACAGACCTCTGCTTGCCCCCAAGACCAAAAGAAAGGGGGAATAAAAAAGAAAGGGGAAAGAAAGGGAAAAGGCACCTTATTCCTTCCTGTCCCAGCAACAACAAGGTGTCCCAATGACCTGGACTTCTCTCAACTCATCCACCATCACCACCATCACCACCCCAATTCAAGGCTTTCTTGGGGAGAAAAATATAAGAAAGATAAGAAGAATCATCCACCCCTTTTCAGGGTAGGTATGTGTTATAATTATTTTCCTTTCCTGTGTTCTGAGTGACCCAGCAACATTTTCTCATAGCAACGGCACTTTTATATGGATTAAGAACCAAATGTTGAAAACACAGCAGAAAAAGGAATCTTAATGTCGTGTCCAAAAGCTGACCTGCCAAGAACCAGGAGCTTCAGGAAAGCTAAATCAATTACTTTAAAAGTCTCTATTTTTTTTAACTTTCCTTGAGGAAAGCTAGAGGAAGACTCCAGTCTACCTTTCCAAAAAAAGATGAAAACAAAAAAAGTGAACGAACAGCAGTGAACTGGTAATTAAGGCCTTTCCATACTCTGCATGTTGGGTGAGAGGTCCTGTCTAGAGAGTTACCAGGAATAGCGAAGCTGACTCTAGAAGGCTTTCTGGGTGGCAGTTGAAAGAGTCCTTTTAATTAGTAAATTTTTCCAGGCTAGTAAAGATATTTGGACCCTGTCAGTAAACTCAATTTTTGGAACTCAGCACTTTGTAGTACAATGTCTGAGGACATGGACTTTATGGTCTTGTTTTTAGAATCTTATTGAGCAATACATATTATATCATTTTTTAAAAGCTTCATTCAACTTAATGCAATTCACCTAATGTTTGTTAAATGTCTGCTGTGAGAATTCAGAGATTCAGCACGAACTCTGGAGTTCACATGTAGAAGGAAAGATAGCATACAGAGATCTATGGAAGTATGAAATCCATGCTCCAAGAAAGGGAGTGTCTGTGTGTGGGGAGGAAGGGGATAGATGATTCTGCTTCAGAGGGTCAGGACAGACCAGAGAAGAGTGATTAAGATAAATGCCCTTGACTGGCAATGTGCTGAGGCAATGCAGACTGAAGGGTCTTTGTACTTTGAATTTTACATACTTTATCCTATTTCATCCACACACATAGTCTTACATACATAAATCCTCACTAGTAGTCGTTCCATTTTCCTAGTGAAAAAGCTGAGACAAGATGAAATGATATTACTGGTCCAAGCTTACAAAACAATAAAACACAGTTTAGTCCGACATCTAACTCATAGTTTGTAGATTCAAGGTGTGCTCTAGATAGATTGAGGCAGATGACACTTTGTTCAGGGTCACCTAGTAATAAGTTACACTTTTAATATGTCAAGCCTGAGATACACTTTGGAGTATATAAGCTAAAACAAAGGACCTAGGACAACATGAGAATTTGGAGAGAGATTTAGGAGCACAGAGAGATTGGTAACAGTTGAGTTATGTGTAAAAGTGAGTGAGATTGTCATGACAAAAGCAGCTGTGCAAAGAATCCTTGGGTAATGGAAAGAGTTAGAAGATAGACAGAGGAAATGAAGAGAGTAGCTGAAACAATAAAAAAGGGAGGTAAAACCATGGAAACCTAAAGAGAGGAGAATATTAGGGAATGAACAGGTTCAGTAAAGGTATAAATACTGCCAGAAGTTTACTTCACGATGAAAAGAGCCATTTGATTTGGCAATTAGAAGATTGTCAGAGACCTTGGAGACAGGATTTTTAATACAATACTGAAGTGAAAAGATAGGTGAGAGCTTGGCAAGGAATAAAGTGGGGATAGGAAAGCAAAAATGATCAGAAAAGCTAATATGAAGGCAGGGAGAGTTAAGCCTTTAGATTTTAAGGGCCAAAGTAAGAATTGTTTTGCATTATTGATTGGTCTCTCTTAGGATGAAGGATTTTTAAGAAAGTTTGTGTGCAAAAGTCAAGATGTTTGTGAAAAAGAAAAGGTTCTGGTATAAGTAGAGACAGAATTTTGAGAAGTAACAGATCCCCAAAAGTAAGAGTGTAGAAGTCAGCCTTGGAAAGACAAGATATGATGCAGAAAAATGTAAGGACACTCAGGACACTGAGAACAATACCACCCATCATCCTCCATATTATAAGTGAAGCCAGCATCACAAGTCTATGTTGATGGTGAAACGCCTTACATGGAGAGTGAGATGTGGAGCTACTAATGAAAATAAGAAACTGCTAGTTGTAGGAATAAAGAAATGTGGTGGGAGACTAGGCTTTCACCTATGATCATAGGAAAAATAACATATATTGGTCTGATATCAAGGCAGAAGATAGCAAAACACCAACATAGACAGAAAAATGGGTAATTGAGCAGGTCAATATGTGGTGCTCCCATGGAAAATACTAAATAGTTAACACACATTACATTATAATTATGTGGATGAAGACAGGAATATTTATGCTAAGAAAAAAATATATAGATAATTTTTCAAGCATTTTCTACATATAGTAGGCTGTAGGGTAGGGGTTCCCAACCATTTTATACCCTAGAGCGCATTCTAAAATATTGGTAGGGCGGCGGGCACCAGCTATTTCTAAGGATATTTATTATTGAACAAGAATAAGAAATAATAAACAAAAACAATTTTAAAATAATAAATTTATTGTACAAATTATATACACACAAAGAAACATATATACAAAACGTAATACAAAGTAAATAAAAAACACACGTCTAATAAAATCATTTAAAAAAACATAAAAGAAAACATAAAAAAAACACTCTGTCAGTGTGATCTTTGGCATTGCATTTCATTGGCCAGTGCCTCGTAATTAGGAGAGTATGACGACAACCCTGTTAGCAAACAATTATTAAGATGCTCATCAGTAAGTTGAAATCTATATCGTGATTTTATTAAATTCATGTTTGAAAACAAAGATTCGCATAAATACGTTGACCCAAAAAACGATTTGATTTTATATGCCGCTTTTTTTAAAATGGGAACCTTTCTTTGTCGACTATGTTCCATAAGTCCTCTGATATTAAGAATTTTAGCAAAATATCGTTCTTAAGGTTCAAAATTTCTAACTCTAGTTCTTCTGCTTTCCCCTGAACAAGGTCTGCAATACATGCGACTAGTTCTATTCCATTTATTTGGCAATTAAAAGGATTGATACAGAAGGAGACAATTGGCTCGATATTTGTAAACTGCAGAAATCTCTCTTCAAACTGTTTTTGAAGCACTTGCAGGGTCTCAATAAATAATGACACGTTTAATTCATTGTTACCTAGCATTTTCCTCATATATGGGAAGGGCACAAGAGACTTGATATGCAGATGTGATATCAACAAAGTCAATTTCGCTTTCAATGCATTTACAGAGCTTTTCATTTCAGCTATATTTTTGTCTTTTCCCTGCAACTCCAAATTGAATCTAATTTTTCCACGGTGTCAGCAAGAAAACTCAAATCCACCAGCCAGCAAGAGTCTGTTAGTTCATCATAATTTTCATTTTTATCATGTATAAATGTTTTTATTTCTCCAATTAAGTTCACAAATCTTGTAAGAACTTTACCTTTACTGAGCCAACGTACTTCAGTATGTAGGATGAGATCGTGTTCTTTATCTTCAGTATCTCCTAACAGGGCCTTGAAAAGTCGGTGTTGCAATGGAGCTGCTCAAATAGAGTTGATTATCTTTGTGACTATTTTCATAACATGTTCAAAAGGCAGTATTTTACAACACAAAGCTTCTTGATGGATAATACAGTGGTAGGACATAGAGTTTGAAAATGATTCATCTTTCCTGCAAAGGGCAATAAATCCTTTGTTTTTACCAACCATTGCTGGTGCCCCATCGGTAGTTATCACAGACAACTTATGCAAAGGCATGTTTATCCACCTGGAGTATGTTCTGAAAGTTTTATAAATATCCTCACCTCTCGTCTGTCCTTTCATTGGTAATATTTGCAACAGCTCCTCTTTGACTGTGAAGTTACTAAATACCATTCTCACCATAACTGCCAACTGTGCGGTGTCTGATATATCTGTTGACTCGTCAAATTGCAGAGAGAAGCAGTCACGTATTTCCAAGTCAGTCTTTAACTGAGTTTGCAAGTCTTTTAAAATTGCGTGTATTCTTCCTGTGACTGTGTTATTTGACAACTGTAGGTCTTGTATCACCGACATAATTTCACGCTTGTTAGAATATTCCTCAAACAAACAATCGGCAGCAGTCAGAAATGCTTCTTTTAACAATTCACCATCCTGGAAAGGTTTTTTCTTCTTTGCGAGCATGTGAGAAATTTTGAAAGAAGCAATGGTTGCCTTTTTAGATTTTTCCACGTGTCTAGTGAAAACAGTCTGTTGAGTAGTTAAACTTAATTTTAGTTGATTTATTTTTTTCTTTCTTACTTCAGATTTAAGTGGATAATTCGTATCAAAAGTGGTATGACTTGTCTGAAAGTGACGTTCAACATTATGTTTTTTCGGTACTGCAATACTACTGCCACACAACAGGCAAACGCATTTACCTTTTCAATTAATGAAACAATATGATTCCTCCCAGTCTGTGTTAAAATTATAGGTTTGTTTTCTCTTATTTGGTCCACTCATTTTAGGACTCAAAAAATAAAAATAAAAATAGTTATAGAACCACAATATCATATCAAATTGCCACCATAATAATAGATTACCTACCTCACTTTTAGTTCATTTAAAAATCGAATATATCAAAACACTGTGATCCTAGCGAACCGTCACGACCCGATCAGTCCAGCAACTGCAATCAAAATGGTAACTTCGCGTCTCCCGGTTGGGTGGAGGAGAGTTTAAAGAGTGCAACGGCTAAACAAGACGTGACATGTACAAAGGCGAAAGCTAGGGAAAAACTTATACATACGATATCACAAACATACCAACGAATATAATAAACCTGTGTAGATACTCAAACAATATTTTAAAATTCTAACAAATGTATAAAAATAAATTATAGTTTTACTTAGTGTTTATGAAAAACTTCTGATGCAGTCAAATAATGGCAGGCGCACACAAATCGGGCCGCGGGCGCCATAGCGCCTGTGGGCACGGGGTTGGGAATCCCTGCTGTAGGGCTTTCAGTTAGCCCAATCTATCTTAATAGTTTTAGCTATATGAGTTTTTAATAATTTTTTAGTACATTCAGTTTACAAATAAAACTGTGGATTGAACTATTTGCTTAAGCTCACCAAAGTAATTTGTATCAGAACCAGAATTTGTCTTGTAATGTCATGCTTCTAAATATTATGTATTGCTGACAGAAAATTTTGTAACATAAATTGTTACAAAAGTTTTGATATATATATATTTTCCTGAAAGAACCCCTAATTAGATTACTCTCTGGATGAGGTGGACATATAAACTGTTGACCCATCGCTTGTTCATTCATTCATGCACTCACTTATCCATTTATTCATTCTACAAACATTACTTTCTGAGCATTTATAATGAGCCCAGCCTCAGGCAAGTCAGCAAAGATATACATATGAGAGACACTTGATTCCTTCTTGAAGGAATTTTTAGCCTCCTGGGAAACAGACAACCAAACAAAGACATTGAGATATCTGTTGAAAGCATTGTGAGAGAAGGCTGTGTGGGTACCAAGGGATTTCAAGAGTGAAGAGCTACTCTTTTGGAAAATCAGAAAAGATTCAAAGTGAAAATGGCAAGCTCCCTGTGGGGTTAAGGCCTAGAACATGGGAGACTGGGGCAGTCCTGTGGGGTGAGACTCAGGGCTATGAAGAGCAGAGTATGTAGAATTACAAAGAATCCTGAGTGGCTAAAATGAGCTACTGAACATCAAGAAGTTGCCTTCTTCCTGATTCTGTCATATACCAGCATGCTACCTGCATAATTAAATAATTATGTATTTATTTAAATAAACTATTTAAAAACAATCCAACTTCAAATTAAAAGACCTATAGAATTTCTGCTTTGATCAATAGTTTACTTTTTCTAAGATATTAAACTACAAAAAGTTTTATCTATATATCTTATAAATCATCTGTTTTGTGTTTATGTGAACACCCTGGGCCAGAGCATAGCACTTAGAATCTAGAGTGGTGGCCACTTTGAGAGAATGATGGAAACAATGGAGTGCCCATTAGTAGCCAGGTGTGCATGAGCACATGTACTCACATGTAGCATTTGCATATTATTTCAGACTGGGTGGACATAGGTTCTTGGATGAGAGGTCAAGTCACCCTGCTATAGGAGTGGGTGAGTTGCATTGTGAGTGGTCATTTTAAAGTATAAAAGAACAAAAGTGAACCCAATTGTTCATCTTATTTGGATCCTATAATGAAACCTGATTACACTAGAGAGCCATTTTGTTGACTTTAGATTCTCTATTTTCGGGATCTAACACCAAAGTTTAGTTTGATTCAACAATGTAATTTAGTTTAAAATCTTTTAAAACTTTTTTATTTTCTTTTTGTTTCCTTCCTCAATGCAATTTTAATTACTCTCTTTACGTCGTAGGGTGACCAGACGTCTCTCTTTTGGCGCGACAGTCCCTATTTTTAACAATTTGTCCTGCATCCCATGGCATTTTTAAAAAGTCTCAATTTTTGGAAAGAATGCACGACAAGCTAGGGAACAGCGAGAGATAGACCAAATTTTTAATCAAGAACCTCCTCCCCCCCGGTCAATGGTGTCCCGCTTTACCAATGTTAAAATCTGGTCACCTTAGTTACGTTGACTTGGAAGAACTCTTTTCAACAACTGCATAAGATCCACCCTAATCCCTGAAAACACTAGAAAGCAAATTCTTTTCTTTTCCAAATCAGAAATTGCTGAGTCACCTCCCCCTCTCCTTTTTTCTACCTCTTCTTAGGAGTCTATAAAATTGCTTGGCTGTTCAGGGAAATGGAGGTGGTTTTGGGCTTGAGTCCACTATGCATCCACAAGGCTAGCGTTTTGAACAAGGCTACTTTTCTTTCTACCAATGTTGTCTCTCAATTTTTGGAGGCAACAAGCAGTACCTGAACCTGGTAACAATATCATTTCAGGAACCATAATATCTTAGCAATAAGAAGATGGTGGTCATAAGGGATCCAGGTGAAAGGTAAACCAGCCTTACTTACCCTGTGTCCATTGGGTACTTTAGTCCTCTACTGGCTGAAGGAATAGATTGAGTTATCCCAGTAGGCAACTCATAAAAAGAAAAGAAAATAACTGAACTACTGAGGAAGGGTGGCCCCTGCCTTGGTACACAAGTGCTTGTGTCAGCTATCTTGTGAGGCATGGACAAGAGAAGTCCAGCTCATGCTGAGAGGGTTTGGAGTGGACAAATGGAGCCATTCACCAGGAGCAGAGTTATGCTGTTGGACTTCTCAGCTTCATTGTTGAAAATGGGTCCTCATTAAGTGATGCCTCTCATCACCTCTAGAGAGAGGGCTAGACAACAAGTAATTTCTGTTTTTTGCTGACAGAACAACTCCACTCAGAGGCCACTCTGCCTTTCTTAGAAGGCCAGAGGGGCAGATGGAAGGAAGAAAGAAAGAAAAGAGACAAAGAGGGATAGATGGACACACAGAAGAATGTGGCTTCTGCTTTAAATATACCACTGTTAAAGCTCCAAACATAGTAGCCCAGAGCTCATATTAAGTGGTGAGTAAATGAAAAAGGAGGTCAGTGTGTACAGGGACCTAATTACCCTCAACCTGGTGAATAGGAAGAACCAATTAATCTTTATTAACTTGGCTCTGATGGGACTATATGCAGCTCTGGCTGTTCTAGCTCCAGCTCAGGTAGTGTTCTTGATCCAAACACCCCATTGTGAACTTTGTTTTCTGAAGGCTCAGACTCAGCCTTAAATGATGCTTGCTGCTTAGACCCAAGAGAAAAGAGAATATGGCCCAGAATTAATGAACTCTTCTTTCTAAATCCATCTTATTTTTCTTTGGAATTAGAATTATTTTGACTATATAGACATTACGTGAAACATGACATACTGTACCCCATGCACGTGGTTACAGAAATAGTGTTCTGAAATCAAATAATCTGATTCTCAGTAAGAACATGGACAAATTCAACATACCTTAATTTATTTGCTTTAAACACAATGAGTAGTATAATTAAATTACTTATTCCTCTTGTGTTCTATTGGTTTAACAACTTATTATAATAAGTGTGCAATTGTTAAGCTAAGCAGGCAACTCAATTAGATACTAACTTTCTGTCACGACAACAACAGGTCTAAGCTTCTATGTAGATGGAAATTTTTGACACTTTCCTTCTTCTATTTTAGTATCACTTCCTCTCCCTCATGTCAAGTTTCTTTTCCCATATCTCTTATCCACTATCATACTCTCCAGGCCTGAATCCAGCAATTTTATCTTTCTCAAAACCTTATTCTCAGGTAGGAACCAGCTCATTCAAACAAAGTGACCTCAAACCTGTCATGTATCAATATATCTTCAGTCTAAAGCAGAGACCACCTGCAGCTGACACATGTGGGTGCTTGTTAACAATTCAAATTCCTGGGTTCCACAACTGAGTCACAATTTCTAGGAGTGGGAAACTAAAATTAAAAATTTAAGTTTCCTAGATAATTCCAATGTACATGCAGGGTGTATGCACGAGCACACACACATTAAAATGAGTTAGTTGGCCTCCCAAGGCTATAAGATATACCAGAACAACACTTTAAGAGTTGGTATCAGGTGGGAGATGTGTAAACATGTTTAGATAATAAAGTTTGTGCTGTGTATATAGACTCAGATCCAATTCTCCACAAAAACAAACAAACAAACAAAAATCAATTGAGACATGGAAAAGTTCAAATGACCATAACTCATTTAAAGAAGAACAAAAAAGGTATACAGTATGGTAAAAGATTAGAATGTGAAAGGGACACTGGAAGGGAGACACCAAAGGAAGGGGGGTGGGAGTAGAGAGATTGTTGATATGATTTACTGCAGCATCTTAACATTCATTAATTAGATGTCCCCATAGTGGCAGGACTAATGGTGCCTGAGCCATCTACAAATTGAATATTGAATGATCAGGTGTTTAGGCCCTGCCAGTTCCCTGTGGCCCAACACATGATTAGACCATACAAAACAGGAGTTCACATTTGGGGCTTACCCCACCTCCAAACTCAAATGCCCTCAATTCAGGAGTCCTGTGTCATTTAGACATTGAATTCTTCATGGAACAGAAATCAGTCTACTATGGCATAAGCAGTTGGTTTTCCTCATTCAACGATATATTTGAGGGTAGGTACCACCAATTTTTTAAATCCCGACTCTTTCTATCTTTATAAGCTGCCTTTCTTTGACTACAGACTCATCCTTATGATTGTTGTACCTCACCTTCCCTTTGCATCCCAGTCAAAGTGAGAAAAAGGGGATCCAGAAAGAGGAGAAATCACACTTTTCTTGAATCCCCTGAAATCTTGTTTTTCACTGGTGAGAGCTGTCCATATGGTACCTCCAATTCAAAAGAATAACGTAAGAGGAGCTTTTCATTTTTATAAACTGCAACATCATCTCCTTGAACAAAAATCTTCTTCTATTAGTATGGAAGAAGAGGCACTTGAATGCTAGGTATGTTACCAACAGTGTGTGTGCAAGCTTATATGTAGATGATTCTTTTGTTGTGTATATATGCTTGTCCTTACAATTGTAGCATGAGTAGCAGTGATACGAGTCTCCCTTTTTCTTCACATAGTTCCTCAGATTTTTATGTGTGCTTCAAATTTCTTGAGTCTAATTTTAGGTTCATCTATTCATTCACTCATTTATTGAACCCCTACTCTGTGTCAGGCATAAGCTCCACCCTCTGGGCACAAGGGAGTAAAGCTTACTTCTGCTCTCGTGGGGTTTGCATTCCATTAGAGGGATGGAGACACATGAATAGATGAGTATAACACACAGAAAGGGGTGCAGTGATAAGGAGAGTAAATGATGTAATGGGGTGCACAATACAGCAGCATACCCAACCAGTAGGGGGTTAGGAGGCTGCTCAGAGAGCAGTAAAGAAAGAGTAATGGAGGTGTATGGACTCTTCTAAAAAGACTAGACAGCACCTTCTGAGGGATCTGGGAGAATACTGTTGGCCTTCTCAAAATTTTTAAAGTTCAAAATGTCTGAAATATAGACTGTGAAACAAGGACAAGCAAGCAGGAGAGAGGTAGACGAGGGTTAGACCATGAGTACCTTCCCAGGACAGCACAGAGATCCAATGTAGGGCTTGAAGCAGGATGATTACAGAAGGTCACATTAAAACCTTCGTCAATTCTGGTAGCCTGTCTGAAAAGGACTATTTTCACTGCTTTTGATAGATCAGTTCAGATAACTTTCTTCTAAATTGTCTTCCTCTTATTTGATGAAGCAATTGGGCAAAAAACAGATAATTTCATTTTTTAGTCTTTTACGGTAGCTACTGTGTATAGACAGTTATGAATCAGAGTGACCAGACCACGCTACTAGTATGCTCACTCACCTGTGACATCTAAAGTCATCTCACTGAGCCATCAGACTTGGCAAAAACCTTTAGTATAGAACCTACTGCATAATCTATGATGCACTAATAATCCCTCAATTATGAGTGATCATGACCACACCCTCTCATGACTATATTCCCTTCTTCCTCCCTGGCCACTCCCAAGCCCCTCTCACCACTCAGTGGGCAACTGGACACTTGCAGCCAATGAAGACTCACCTTGGAATTAATACAGTTTCTCTTTCATCATAAGTGCAAAGCCCCAACGGAAATGTCAGCATAACTTCAGAATTTATAATGTGTGATTGGTCAAGGATCGTAGTTGGAGTGGTATTGAAAGTCCTCAGGTACTGAATGAAAATGTGTGAAAATTAAAGTGAAAGATCATCTGGAAATCTACTTTTCTGAATTTTTTATCAGAAAAAAGATAAAAGGGAGATGAGAAAAGAAAGTGAAGAGTACAGAAAAATAAAAAATATATTTATTGGCCACTTGTTATTATGTAACCATTGTCTTTTTTTCATGCATATTTACAACCCCTTATGTTACCGCTCCTCTAGTAGATGAATAAGTGGAAGATGAGAGAGGTTAAATAAACTCCAAAAAGACAAAAGCCATGCTCCCCACTTCACCAGCCCAGCTTTCTAATGAGAAAGCTTTAAATGAAAACTCCATTTTCTGTGCTCTCCTAGAAAAAAAACAATAGAAGCAGAAGGGCTGGAATCAATATGAAGATTGTTTTTTCCTAAATTAAGACATTTCAATATACATAATGTACTTTATATAATTTATTAGTTTAATTTTATACAGGACACTGTAATTAATTCAGTGACATCAATATTGACCTCATGTAGACAAAGCATGAGAGCTGGGCTTTCTTGAGTACCGAATACAAAATATGTACTAAAGAGTTATCACACATAAGAGTTATAAGAGATTAACTTTAAGGGTGACGCAAGTTCAGATAGTTGCTTCACATGGTTTTCCTCAAGACTTGGACGCCACCAGTGTTGCGATCTTCATGCAAATGCTAGCTCTGCACCACCCAACTACCTTTTTTATGCCAGCTGCACTTTTGCCTGTTTTACCACTGTCACTGTTAGACTTGCCAGATGATTTTGAAGAGAAGAGTCTTGTCATGGACTCAGAAACATCAGGCAGTTCATAGATGGAATTCAGCATATTCAAATATTGTTCTATCTCCTGTCTCATGTCAGAATCATCTGTGTTAATGACTTTGGGCAGAAGCACAAACATCAGCAATAGAAGAACCATCATTATAACCATTGAATTCATCAGAAAGTTTGTCCAACCCCATGATTCCCTTTGGAAAAAGTAAGAAGGAGCATCTGAAAAAATTTCATTTGGAGAGCATAGGGCAGTCTTACTCCTTCTGATGTTTTGATATAATTCACATATCTTGCTCTCATTTTTACTTTTGAAGTGATATTCACTCAGATGGGATCAAACCTGTAACCTGGAGATATAGCTTCCAGTATATAAAATCCAGACGGCATCTCATGAACTACAGAACTCCCATCTATCCTAAGGAGTTTGGCAGGCTATTTTTTTGTCTGCCATCACCTGGGCCACTGAGACTCAGTCCTGGGGCTTCACCCATGGAACAACCCTATGCCCTCAATCTCAAAACGATCTCATCTGCCCACCCCAAGCCCTCCTAGCCCTCGGGAGAAGCTCTGGGCCCCTCAAGCTCTGGGCATCCTCTCCTAGCAGCAGCAGAAGGCAGAACAGAAGTCCCACAGACCAGCCACTGTGACAACAGCTCTCACCAGTGGAGCTGGCAGTCTGAAGGTCTGAATAATGAAAGAAAAATATCCATACAGAACATTTTTATTAATTTTATTTGTTGTTAAATTTATTGGGGTGGCATCAATTGATATCAATTACATTGTTTCCAGGTGTACAATTCCACATTACATTGTCTATACATTGCATTACGTGCTCACCACCCTGAATCAGCTCACTTTCCATCACTGTATGTTTAATTCTCCCTCCTTACTCCCCACCCCTACCCATCTGTCCCACCCACCTCCCACTGTACCCTCAGATAATCACTAATCTATTGACTGTGTCCACGAGTCTTTGTTTCTTTGTTCCTTTCAGTTTTATATTCCACCTATAAGTGAGGTCATATGTTCCTTCCTTTCTTTCTTTCTTTCTTTCTGTTTCTTGATTTTTTTATTCTGACTTATTTTGCTTACTAAGATGTTTTCAAGGTCTGTCCATGTTGACACAAATTGCTGTATTTCACCTTTTCTTATTGCTGAGTAGTATTCCATTATAAATGTAGCACAACTTCTTTATCCAGTCATCTTTCAGAGGAAACTTTGGTTGATTCCATGACTTGGTCACCATGAACAGTGCTGCAATGAAACTGGGGTACATACATCTTTGCAGATTAAGGTTTTCAGGTTTTCTGGGTAGATACCCAGGACAGGGATAGCTGGGTCATATGGCAATTCCATTCCTAGTTTTTTGAGGAATCTCCACACTGCCTTTCGCAGAGGTTGTGCCAATTTACATTCCCTCCAGCAGTGTATGAGGGTTTCCTTTTGTCCACAGCCTCTCCAGCACTTGTTATTCCTTGTCTTGTTGATTATTGCCACTCTAACAGGTGTGAGGTGGTATCTCATTGTGGTTTTAATTTGCATTTCCCTAATTGCTAGTGATATTGAGCATTTTTTCATGTATCTGTTGACTGTTTGTATGTCTTAAGGAGAGAAGTGCCTGTTTAGGTCTTCTGCCCATTTTTCAATTGGATCCTTTGTTTTATTGTTGTTCAGTTGTATGAGTTCTTTATATACTTTAGATATTAGCCCTTAATAAAGGCACTATTTGCAAATATTTTCTCAGTTGGTTTCATTTTTACTTTGTTGACAGTGTCCTTTGCTGTGTAGAAGCTTTTTAGATTGATATGGTTTCATTTGTTTATTATTTTTTTTACTTCCCTTGCCTTTGGGACCAAGTTCATAAAGTGCTCTCTAAGCCCAAGGCCTATAAGTTTAGTATCAATGCCTTCTTCTATGCACTTTATAGTGTCGGTTCTTATGTGGAGGTCCTTAATCCACTTTGAGTTAACTTTGGTATATGGTTACAGCTCACAGTCCAGATTCATTCTTTTGCATGTGGTTCTCCAATTTTCCCAGCACCATTTACTGAAGAGGCTTTCTTTTCCCCATTGTATGTTTTTTGCTCCATTCTCAAAGATTATCTATCCATATATTTCTGGGCTCTCAATTCTGTTCCATTGGTCTGTATGTCTGTTTCTCTGCCAATGTCAGGCTGTTTTGATTATTGACACTTTGTAGCATAGACTGAAGTCAGGGAGCGTAATGCCTCCAGTCTTTTTTTTTTTTTTTTTTTTCCAGAGGATTGCTTTGGCAATTCGGGGCCTTTTCTGGTTCCATATGAATCTGATAATTTTTTAATCTATTTCTTGAAAGAATGTCTGTGGGATTTTGCTGAGAATTGCATTAAATCTGTATATTGCTTTGAGTAATATGGCATTTTAACTATGTTGATTCTTCCAATCCATGAACATGGAATATCCCTCCATTTCTTCATATCTTCTTCAATTTCTTTTAAGAGTGTCTTATAGTTTTCCGTGTATAAATCCTTCTTTGTTAAGTTTATTCCTAAGTATTTTATTTTTCTTTTGATTGCAAATGGAATTGTTTTTCTCATTTTTTTTCCTTGAAGTTTCATTGTTTGTATATAAAAATGCTGTGGATTTTTGTACATAGATTTTGTATCCTGCAACTTCACTGTATTCATTTATTATTTCTAAGAGTTTTCTGGTGGAGTCTTTAGGGTTTTTTATATAAAAGATCATATCCTCTGCAAAAAGTGACAGTTTAACTTCTTTTCCAATTTGGAAACATTTAATTTCTTTTTCCTGCCTAATGTCTCTGGCTAGAACTTCCAGCACTATGTTGAATAGCAATGGTGACAGGGGACATCTCTGTCTCATTCCTGATTTTAGAAGAAAAGGTTTCAGTTTTTCCCTGTTCAGTACAACAATCACTGAGGGTTTGTCATATATGTCCTTTATTATGATGAGGTATTTTCCTTCTATACCCATTTTATTAAGTGTTTTGATCATAAATGGATGTTGTGTCTTCTTGAATGCTTTTTCTACATCAATTGATATAATCATAGGGTTTTTATCTTTAATTTTGTTTACGTGGTGTATCACATTGATGGAGTTGTGTATGTTGAACCATCCTTGTACTCCTGTGATCAATCCCACTTGATCATGATGTATAAACTGTTTAATGCATTGCTGTATTCCATTTGCTAGTACTTTTTTAGGATTTTTGCATCGGTGTTCATCAGAGATATTGGTCTATAGTTTTCTATTTTTGTGAAGTCATTGCCAGGCTTTGGTATTAGAGTAATGTTGGCCTCATAGAATGAGTTGGGAAGTATTGCTTCTTCTTCAATATTTTGGAAAAGTTTGAGGAGGATAAGTGTTAGTTCCTATTTGAATGTCTGGTAAAACTCATTAGTGAGACCATTTGATTGCTTTTGGGGAGGTTTTGGATGATTATTTCAATTTCCTTACTGTTGGCGGGTTTGTTTAGGTTATCCAGTGCTTCTTGATTCAGTCTAAGTAGACTATATGCTTCTAAAAATTTGTCCATTTCTTCTAGGTTGCAAAATTTGGTGGCACATTGTCCTTCATAGTATTTTTGTATCATCCTTTGTATTTCTGTGGTATCAGTTGTAATTTTCCCCCTTTCATTTCTAATTATAATTATTTGTGTGTTTTCTCTTTTTTCCTTGGTGAGCCTAGTCAGGGGGTTGTCAATTTTATTAATGTTTTCAAAGAACCAGCTCTTTGTTGCATAAATTTTTAGTATTGTTTTTTATTTTCAATTTTATTTAGTTGTGCTTTAATTTTTATGATTTCCTTCCTTCTGCTGGCTTTGGGTGTTTTTTGTTCTTCTTTTTCTAGTTCTTGAAGACGTGATATTAGGTTGTGTACTTGTGATTTTTCTTTTTTCTTCAGAAAGGCCTGTAGTAATATAAATTTCCCTCTTACCACTGCTTTTGCTACATCCCAGTTATTTTGGTATGTTGTTTTCATTGTCATTTGTTTATGTATTTTTTAAATCTCTTCTTTTATTTCTTCTTTGATCCAGTCATTTTTTAATAACATGTTGTTTCATCTCCATGTATATGTGTTTTTCCTGCTTTCTTTTTGTAGTTCATCTCCAATTTCAAAGCTTTGTGATTGGAGAATACATTTGGTATGATTTCAATCTTCTTAAATTTGCTGAGGCTAGCTTTGTGTCCCAGCACATGGTCTATCCTTGAAAATGTTTCATGCGCACCAGAAAAGAATGTATAGCCTTGTGTTTTAGGATGAAGTGTCCTGTAAATGTCAATTATGTCCAGTTGCTGTAATGTATCATTTAAAGCTGATATTTTTTTATTTATTTTCTGTTTGAATGATCTGTGCATGGCTGTCAATGGGGTGTTTAATTCCCCTACTATAACTGTGTTTTGGTCAGTTTCTCCTTCTAGAAATGTTAATAGTTGCCTTGTACATTTTGGTGCTTCTTGGTTGGGGCATATATATTAATGAGTATAATATCTTTTTGTTGTATTTTCCTCTTTATCATTATGAAATGTCCATTTTTGTCTCTTATTATCTTTTTGATCCTAAAGTCTGCTTTGTCTGATATAAGTATGACTATACCTGCTTTTGTCTGGGTGACCTTTGCTTGGAGTATTTTTTTCCACCCTTTTGCCTTGAGGCTGTGTTTGTCCTTATGACTGAGGTGTGTCTCTTGTAGATAGCATAAGGTTGTTTTTTCTTCTTTAATCCAGTTTGCTACTCTGTGTCTTGTTTTTTTTTTTTTTTTAATATGTTATTTATTTTTGACAGAGAGAGAGAGAGAGACAGAGAGAGAACTGAACTGGGGGAGCTCCCAGTCAGCATATGGTTCTGCATGAGCCAGGAGCCGGGACCGGGATTCAATTCCCAGTCCCCGGTGCTGCAAAGTGAGTACTTAGCCCACTGAGCCATCCCGGTTTCCCCTACTTTGTGTCTTTTTATTGGTGAGTTCAATCCATTGACATTTAGGGTGATTATTGATATATGAGGATTTCCTATAACCATTTTATCTTTTGTTTTCTGGTAGCTCTTTTTTTTTTTTATTGCTTCTTTGCTTTTTTTCTTTCCAGTGATTATTTTAGTTTGATGGTGTTTATCATGTTTTTTCTGTATTCTCTTCTTATATTGTTATGTGTCCCACTTCTAAGTTCTTTTTCAGTGGTTAGCATGCACTTTATATAAAGAAAAAGTTTGATATCTGCAGTGGTTCCTATTCCTAAGGATATCTCCTATCTCCATTCTCTTTGGAAACATAAGTCTACTTCCTCCCCTTTTTATACTTTTGTTGCTCCAGTTTATCATTATTTACTTTTACTTTTTGATTCAGGTCCAAATGCCTCCTTCAGTAATTCTTTAAATGGTGGCCTGTACTGGAGAAGTCATTCAGTTTTTGTAGGTCTGAAAGGTCTTTATTCTTCCTTTATATCTAAAGGATAACTTTGCTGGGTATAGTATTCTTAGCTGGTAATTTTTCTCCTGTAATATTTTGAATACTTTGTTCCATTCCCTTCTGGCACGTAGAGTTTCTTTTGAGAAATCTGATGATAGTCTGATGGGCTTTCCTTTATAGGTTATGGTGTTCTTTGTTCTGGCTGCCTTGAATATTCTTTCTTTGTCTTTGACCTTTGATACCTTCAATATACTTGCTTTGCAGAGGGTCTGTTAGGATTCAAGTGGCTAGGGGTCCTGTTTCCTTCTTGGGTTCTAGGTTCCAGTTCTTGCCATAGATTTGGGAAGTTCTCATCTACTATTTGTTTGGGTAAATTCTCTGTGCCCATCTCGGCCTCTGCTCCCTCTGGTATACCTGTTATTTTTATATTATTTTTTTCTAACAGACTCAGAAAATTCTTGTAGATACCTTTCATTTCTTTTAGCTTCTAGGTCTCTATCTTCTTTCTTCTCTGACGTTTCCAAATTTTTGTCTTTGAGTTCATTAATGCTTTCCTCCATCTGGTCAACTCTGCTTCCTATGCTAGCTATTTCATTTTTTTTATTATTTCTTTTATTGTGTTGTTTATCTCCCGAATTTCTACTTGCATCTTTTTCATAGACTCCATTTCCTTTTGGAGATTACTTAACTCCTTCTGTGTACTCTGCCAGCTTTCTCTGATCTCTTTTAGTATTTTCATAATTGCAACCTTGAATTCTCTGTCATTTAGCTCATATAATTCTATATCTTCAATTCCTTTTCTAGAGATTTGTCTCTTACTTTCTGAGCTCTTTGTTCAAAGGGGTATTCATTGCTGTTGGAGCATTTTATTTCCTGGATATGAGAACTTTTCTCCTGGTAGACGTGAAGGTATCTTTCTTTTACTTCTTAGCTGGTGTTAGTGTCTTAAAATAGTTTCTCTTAATTTTGTTTTCTCACAGTGGGAGATTTTCTAGGAAGTGGGCTGCTCTGTGACTCAGTTGCCCTGGTCTCTTTATACCTCCTCTTTGGGATGATATGGTGAGTGATGGTGTTTATGCTTCTGAGTTCCCACTGCTGTCAGAAGCTGTCCCACTTAGATCACTCTGCTGTCAGTGGGACCAGTGTGGGCAGGTCTTGTCCAGAATGGTGCAGGTTTGTTTGCATCACAGGGTAATGGCAGTTTCCCTCTGCTGGCTTCAGTGGGAAGAGTGGGGGCAGGACTTGTTTAGAATGGTACAGGTCTGTTTGCATCACAGGGTAATGGAAGCTTCCCTCTGCTGGCATCAGTGGGAAGAGTAAGGGTGGGGTTTGATGGGAAAGGCGCAGGTTTGATTGCATCACAGGGTAATGACAGCTTCCTGGCAGCAGCTCACTGAAGACAGGCCATGGCAAGGCCTGTGGGGTGAGCCCTGGGAGATAGCAAGGGGATGCAGGGAGGCTCTGTGTCCAAGGCCACTCAGTGTTCTGGTTGGGACCTTACCTCACTGAGGGCCACTCTGCGCCTTAGCCACCAACACACTTCCAGTGTCAGCACTCCAGCCACTGGAATACCTGCCTCCAGCTCCAGTTGTCAACCTCTTGCTCCACAGACCCCCAGCTCCAGCTGCCCACCCAAGCACCAGCAGCCAGATCTTCACTCAGATCATTCACACTGATCTCTGGCTGCTGCTGGTGCCTCGCTTTGGCCTCCTGCACCGCACCCTGGCCACCATCACCACGCCACAGCTGCTCCCCCCACACTCTCACCAGGGCCTCTCGCCACCGTCAGCCGTGCCCACTGTTTCTTCCACCCCATGTTGTGGCCCTCTGCACTTCTGCCTCTGTCCATTCCAGGCCTCCAACCCATCTAGAGTCATTGTGCACCTCGACCCATGCCCCCACGCTCCCACCTCAGTCAGTCTCTCCTCTGCTGGACCCAGGTCAGCCTCTGGGTGAGTCACTGAGTTGGTCTCCAGGTCACGCTCCACAGTGTGTGTTTGCACTGCTCCCTTTCTTTCTCTGTTACTCACCTCCATTTCTCCAGCTTTAGGTATTTTCTTGGGTCTCTCAGCTGAGGCTGTGCACTACTTAGAGATTCTATGGTTGTATTTTAGTTGTTTAAATTGTCCTTCCATGAGAGGTTTCAAGAGCTTCTCTCATGCCACCATCTTGATGACATCTCAAACTTTTCTTTTTTAATTTATTTTATTGTTTTTCACAGAGACATAAAGAGACAGAGGCAGAGAGAGATAGATGCAGAGAGTGACAGAGAGAAGAGGGATGGCCCAGAGCAGTCTCCACAGTTGTACATCATCAGTTTTCAACATGGTTTTCTTCCATACAGGGGAGCTTGGGCCACACAGGATGGGAACTGGGCTGCAGGCCTCCTACATGGGAGGCATGCTCCCTCAAGTCAAGGGCCCAACTGGGGGGCAAGAACTAAACTGGGGGCCTCCAACATGGGAAGCACACCCCAGTTCAGCATATGGGTCCACGCAAGCCAGGGCTGTGACTCCATTCTTGGTCCCTGGGGCTACAAAGAAAGCGTTCAACCTGCTGAGCTATCCCGGCTTCTCCTCCGTACAGAACTTCTGTCCACACAAAACCTGCACACAGATGTTTATAGCAGCTATATGCATAATTGCAAAAAATTGGTAACAACCAAGATGTTCCTTAATAGGCATGTAAGAAACTTAAATACCTACTATTAATCCTAAGTGAAGGGATCCCATCTCAAAAGGCTATATTGTATCTGATTCTAACCATATGACATTATGGAAAAGGCCAATCTATAGAGTAAAAATATCAGTGGTGGTTAAAAGTTGGAAATAGAGACAAATGGGTGGAGCATAAGGGATTTGGGGGGATAGTGAAACTATTCTGTATGATACTATAATGATAGATATATGACATGAATTTGTCTAGACCCATAGAATGTAAAATTCCAAGAGAGAATGTGGGGGAGGTGGGGCAAGGGGCAGGGCTGGGGGCCATAGGGAAGGGGCATCAAATGTAAATGCATAATAATCAAAAATAAATTTTTTTTTTAATTTATTGTTAAATTTGATGAGGTTACATTGGTTGGTAACAATTAGACAGTTTACAGATGTACAAGTCCACCTCACATCATTCATGCATCGTATTATGTACCCATCACTCAGTATCAGTTCCCCTTCCATCACCTTATATCTAGTGCCCACTCCCACCTCCCCCCACAACTGTCCCCCCGCTCCTCCCCCCTATCCTGGTAACCACCAAACCATTGAGTGTGTCCATAATGCTGGTGCCCTCTCCCACCTTCCCT